>VMDR010001375.1:0-130564 GCA_007922815.1 Macrotus californicus | reverse complement strand
AAAGGGCTTATCCTGCCTCAGTTTTTCCTGTTGGTCCCTAGGAGACCTGCATGTGGCGAGATAGCCAGGGTGTAAGCAGAGCTGAAGGAAGAAGAGAAGGGGAGAGACAAAGAAAGAGAGAGAATAATTTATCATCTATATTCAGAAAATGGGCTCTTTCTAAATAAGCCACTTTTTCCTTTTGATCTGCCTGAACCTACTCTCGAAAAAAGAAATGATGAAGAATACACCAACCATGAAGCACAAATCAAACCAAAGTTTATTGCCATGGAGTTTGGCAACATATTCCGAAATAAAACGTGAATTGCAATAGAAAATAGAAAGTTGTGGTACTCGCTTCTCAAAGCTCCCAGCAGTAAGAGTATCACCTGGGAACTTGTTAGAAATACAAATTTGGGTGGTGGGGGGGCACTCTGCAAAGTTTAAAAGGATGATCCTAAAGTTGAGGGCACTAAGGACCCCTCAGTATTGACTCCAGCCAGGCCGCCCTGCAGTGAGTTCTCCCAATAGACGACCTTCTTGTTGATCCGAAGCTTTTAAGCAGTTTTCTAGAGCCCCACTTTAAAGTATATGCCCCTAAAGATTCCCATATCTTTTTAAGATAAAAGTCGGGCAAACAAAAATAAAATGAGGAAGCCAAGACCAAGCAGGGAGAGGAAAACAAAAATGTACAGGGTCTGGCTGAAATAACGCCATTGAGTGTGTTCGCTGGGGCATGTGAGTGTCTCGCACGAGATGGAGCGCAATTTGAACGTTTCACCTAAAATGTCCTATGGGGTGCTTGAGTGTGATCTGTGATGTTACAGAAGTACATGTTTATGCTTTCGTAATAAAAGATTTTTATGTAATACAAAAGGGCATTATTTGTGCCGGGCCCTGTGTTTATTGCTGATATCCTTAGAAAACAAGAAAAGATATTACATTGATGAAACAGAACAAAATGCTATTGACAAAGAACATTCAGAAAACAAAAAATTTCATGGAAATTGCAAGTATGACAGCAAATGAAAATTAAACAAAGGGGATAGAAGATAACAGTTGAAGAAATCTTTTATAAGGTGATAGAAAACAGGAGAGAAACATAAGAAAATTAGATTAATCCCCGAGTCTGGCACTTGAATGACAGAGATCTGAGAAATAGAAAGAAAATGAAGAGGAAGAAACCATCAGAGAAATAACCCAATAACTACGCTAGGTGATGGATGTAACTAAACTTATGGTGGTGATCACTTCTCAATATATACATGTATCAAATCAGTGAGTTATACGCCTTAAACTAATACCATGTTCCATGTTCATATTGGCAGTAAAACTGGGCAAAAAAGAAGGGCTAGGAAAACCTTTTGCCAGTGTGACTTTGAAAGCCTCCCTCCGTTTTTAAGAATTTTCTTTACAGTCATTACTTTTCCCTGATTTGTCTCTTTTATCAATAGTCATTCCCCCTGTGTATTTACTCATCCTGTGCCTTGTCAGTCTTTTTCTGTAACTTGGTACAAGGGCCAGGAGAGATGTCAGAGTCAACGTGGCTACATTCCTAGAGACCCGTCCTCCGTGACCAGCATGTCCCTATCATTGCCGAATGGAGTTTCCAGATGAGGAGCTAACAAAGGCCTTGTGGCCTTTTGCTGGGAATTAAGACTACAGAAACAAACACAGGTTTAATGGTAGAGTCATACTTAAATTTGATTTTAATATGTCATCAGGAACTTTGCAAGAAAAGTTGGTTTGGATAGACCCATAAACTACCAACAGAGGGCAATAATTTTTTCATTGTTACTAAAAGGAAGAAGACTCTTTAGTCCTTTCTGTATCTCTAAGCTTTGATATACTTGCAGAGGAAGCTATTTATTTACTTACTTATTTATTTCAGCCTTCTCGAGTTTAGGGATAAATTATACTCTGCAAAGTTGTTAATTAGAAGTTGGAGTGCATTTTGCAATAGAAATAATTTTACAAATAACGGCCAACTTGCTAGAGGAGCCAGAAGTCTACCTAACCCACTGACTAGTAAAAGTCTACTGGGGAGGTTCTAACAGCTCTGCAGGAGCTGGCCTCCTAGAGTGCCAGAGATGCCCTGCTAACTCAGAGATGGGTTCTTCCCTTCATCACTTCCCTTTGGTAGCAGGTGGACAAGGTGCCCATCCAGCTTCTGGGCCCTGAAGTAGATGTCCCAAAGGGAAAGAGATGAGGGAAGGGGGAGGGGTATGGCTCATGAGTCTGCAGACTGGGGAGCTCAGAAGAATGGAGGGCTAGGCAGCAGGCTAAGTGTGAGTGAGAGTAGCCAGGACCTGTGGCCTGTTAAACACACTTCTTGAGTCTCTTTTCTCTTCCACTAAAGATCCTAGGGGCTGAGCTACCTACTTCCTTACCTACTGCCCTTACGTTGACTAGGGTTTTCCCCCATCCTGGGTTCATAGAATAGAACTGTCTCTCAGTTTCCCTTCTCTCTTGCCTTTTGAGAAAGTGTGAAGAATTTTGTTCCAAGTGACAAAAGAAAGCTGACCAGAAATAAAAAGTATCCTTATTATGCTCCATCCCACTTTGATCTGCTGGAGAGAGAAGAAGGAGAAGAAGAAGGGGGAAGGGGAGAAAGGAGGGGGAAGAGGAGGAGATGGGGGAGGGGAGAGAGAAGAGAAAATTTATTTGAAGGACATACATTTCCAGGTTGAAAGGCTTTATTGAAAGCCTAGCATAATGCATCTAAAGTGAACCATAGCAAAAGGTCCATTATTCTGAATTTTTAGATCATCGAAGAAAAAGAGTTTCTAGAGAGAAAAACACAAGTTCAATTTGAAGGATGAAAGATCTGAGTGCTTTTGACTTCGCAATAGCAAAGGAGCACAACGGAGAAATGCTTCCCAGTTCTGAGAGAAATGATTCCTAATCGGGAATTCTACACCCAGCCAAGCTATTAATTGACTTTAAGAGTAAACATTAGTTCTCCAACACTGTGCCCCCACATATCCTTTCTCTGAAAGCTGTTAGAAAATGCCTTCTACCAGCAAAAAGGGATAAACCAAGAGGCAGGAAGACCTGGGGTACAGGGGTTGGGGTCTCACCTGAATCCTAAGGGAAGGGACTTCCCAGGATGCCGGGCCAGAGCTGCCTGCACAGCCGTGAAGCCACAGTTCAGAAGCCTCCAGGAGAGATTTCTTTACAGAAATAAAGTTGATAAAGTCACTAATGTGTTTCTGTATATTGAGAAGACGCATTGATCTGTGGGAGAGTCTGGAGTCAAATTAGCGATAAGTAAGCTGAACAAGAAAAGACAAATACCATTGTTGGCTGCAACAACAACAAAAAAAACATTGCAGAAAAGGAAAAGTGACCACAGTATGGCACCTGGCTTAGCTGTGACTAGCATTCATTTATTTATAATAATGTAAATATAGGTAATTATCTAACCAATATGATGGTAGAATTATGTTCAGAGGGTGAGATTGGAGGTGAGGTAAGAAAAAGCTAAATTCTCAGAGGTCAGTGGATAATGCCTACAACTGAAATATCAGGACACAGCAGTTTGGACATGGTATTAAAATACGGAGACCAATAGCAAAACAATTAGCTAATACAACGGAAGTGGGTGCTTCTGCAGAGTAGAAAACTGGGTGAAAAGAAAGACAGCCTAGGAGAATAAGAAACTTTTAAATGTCTTGGACAATCGGCTCTTTAAACTTTGTATGTGTTATCTGCACAAAAATAAGTACTAAATTTTAAAAAGGAAGACAAACTTTTGCCATTCTTACCCCCAAATTCCATATAACAATTTCCGTTTAAGGGCCAGCGAATGCTGTCTCGCTGTTCTTTGGAAGAGACCTGAAACTCTTGATGTGGTATAATGTTAACTGTGAACCACTCAAGTGCAGAAATAAACCTCGAATCCAAGTCAGCATTTTGTCTCGGGTTGGAGAGGTCTCCTTCCTTCCTCCCCAAAACGGAAGAGCCAACCAGTCCCCGTGCAGAGTCGTCCAAGGCTTCCTCGGCCCCAAGGCTCAGTCATGACAGTGACACGACTGTGACACTCTCCCCCCCTCCCGCATCACATCCAGATATCTGCTCAGGTGGTGGTTGGACTTATGCGTCTTCTTTCCCAGTTAGGTTGTATTTAAGGGCATAATGCTTTATATGCGAGATATCAATAAAAAAATGTAGACATGAAAAGCACAACCCCCTTCATATAAAATTAGAAAAGGGCCCTGGTGGGTGGCTCAGTTGGTTAGAGCGTCATTTCATACACCAGAAGGCTGTGAGTTCGATTCCCAGTCAGGACACATACCTAGACTTTGGGTTCAGTCCCCAGTCCGAGTCCGTACAGGAGGAAGCTGATTGGTATTTGTCTCTCACATCAATGTTTCTCTTTTTCTCCCTCCCTCCCTCCCTCCATCCCTCCCTTTCTTTCTCCCTCCCTCACATCAATGAAAGCATATCCTCAGGTGAGGAATAATAATAACAATAATCATAATCATAATAATAATATTAGAGAAGGGACATTGAGAACAGGATCGACCATCTTTAGGAATCATAACATTTATAATAACGATGATAATTGAATAAGGCCCTCCTGAGGACCCTTGACCTTCCACACTCTCAGAACCAGACTGGGATGGGAGCAGCCCTGGCCCAGCATGACAGATGCAGTAGCCCTGCTGCAACTGTGACCAGGACGCCATGGTCTCAGACCTGTGCCTGGTTCTCAGATCATTAACAAGAGAGCTATTCTTTCTCTATTGATTTGGTGTAACTATTTTTTATGCTCATGACTAAATTTGCTTCCTGGCAGCCATCCTGCAGAAAGCACCTGTACTCCTCATGTGTGACCTCTGGCTGATTGTGGACCAGAAAACAGAGCTGAGGCAGGACCACCATATGGGCTGATTGGGTTGGGGTCAGACCTACTGGGCACAGGCAGCCGCCCAGGCCCTGGGAGGCTGGCGCTGAGCCCCCACTCGGTGACATGCCTGGGCTGGAGGAGTAGGTGCTTCACCCCTGCTGTATATGATGCTGTTTATGAGCTTAGAAGAACTGATGTCTGCATTATTCAGGCTTTTCATCTTCCCCTTTTGTTCAGACCGACACCACTCCCTGGTAGCTCTTCAGAGCTGACGGCGCTTTGTAATCTTCATTTACAACTCTCTTCAGGCGGATTTGTGTCCTCAGTTTTTCAGGCAGCCACTGCTGAGCAGACCGAACTGAAGATAGCCTTCCCTTACCTCTAGACCCAGGGCTTCCTCTCACTCTACCTCTTGTCCCTCCTTAGTCTGTCAGTTAAGCCTAAGATTATTTGAAAATAATGATATGGTGTGTTCATACCATGGGGCGGTATTCATTAATAAAAAGGGATGAACTGTTGATATATACAACAAGGCAGATGGATCTCAAGGGTATTTTGCTAAGTGGAAAAAGCCAGTCTCAAAAGATCACCTACAATATGATTCTGTTTATATAACACTCTTGAAATGACATAATTATAAAAAAAGAAGAGATTAGTGGTGTCCAGGGGAAGTGTGAGTAGCACAAGGGAGGTCTCTGCGATGAAGGGACAGCTCTGTATTTTGAAAGTGGTGCTGGTTACATGAATCTACATATGGGGTAAAATGACACAGAATTATGTACATACTTTAGAGCAGTGCAAATCTTTTGGTTTTGATATTGTACTCTTGTTACGTGACATGTAACCAATGGGGAAACTAGGTGAGGGGTTGTAGAATCTCCCCGTACTATCTTTACAACTTTCTGTCAATTTATAGTTATTTATTTTCTTTTTTATTACCTTATTATTGTTCAGTTACAGTTGTCTGCATTTTCCCCCCACCACTCCCCCTCCAGCCAATCCCACCTCCCTCCCTTGCTCCCACCCTCCCCCTTGGTTATGTCCATGTGTCCTTTATAGTGGTTCCTGGAAACCCTTCCCCCCACTGTGCCCTCCCCCCTCCCCTCTGGCCATTGTTAGATTGTTCTTAATTTCAATGTCTCTGGTTGTATTTTGTTTGCTTTTTTCTTTTGTTGATTATGTTCCTGTTAAAGATGAGAGCATATGGTAGGTGGTGAGGGACAAATACTATATGAATTTATAGTTACTTCAACATAAAATTTTTCTTTCTTAAAAAGAGAAATGAGCTATTGTTGATACATGCAACAACATGGATGGATAAATAATTATGCTGAATGAAGGAAACTAGTCAACAAAGTACAAAAATGTAAAGATAATTGGACTACTTTAAAAACTTTTATGGTGCAAAAACAATACCATCAAGAAAGTGAAAAAATAACCCACAGGATGTGAGAAAGTATTTGCAAATCATATATCTGATAAATTATCTATATATATATATATAAATTTTATATATGCACACGCACACGTGTGCACACACACACGTGTGCGCACACACACACACACACACAAAGAACAGCTGTAACTCAATAATAAAAAGACAATGTAACTGAAAAATGGGCAAAAGATTTGAGTGGACGTTTCTCCAGAGATGTATGAATGGCCAACGGGCACATGAAAAGATGTTTATTCACCACATTAGCCATCAGGGAAATGCAAATCAAAACTACAGTGAGTCAGCAAGTCACACTCATGAGGATGGCAATAGGAATAAAAACAACAGATAATGGCAAGTGTTGGTAGGATGTTGGAGACATTGGGACCCTTATACACCATTTGTGAGACTGTAAAATGCAGTTCTTCAAAATGTAAAACGTAGAATTACCATGTGACCTGACAAACTCACTGCTAGGTGCATACCCATGAGAAATAAAAACAGGTTAATACAAAAATTTGCACATGAGTGTTTATAATAGCATCATTCACAATAGCCAAGAAGTGGAAATGACCCCGATGCCCTTGAACTGATGAATGGATAAACAAAAGGGACATATCCTTACAATAGAATATTATTCAACAATAAAAGGCTACACCTTGAAAACCTTGTGATAAATGAAAGAAGCTAGCCACAGAAGGCCACATATTGTATAATTTAATTTATGTGAAATGTCCAGAATAGACAAATCTACAGAGGCTGCAGGTGGTTGGCCAGGGGATGGGAGGGGGGCGGACAGGGAATGACTGCAAATGAGTACAGGGTTTCTCTGGGGGAGGAAAAATAACCCAAACTTAGCTGTAGAGATGGCTGTACAGCTCTGTAAATACACTAAAAGCCATTGAATTCATACTTTTATAGATGTATTTATGGTATATGGATTCTATCTTAATAAAGACGTGTTTAAAAAGTACATGATACATGATCCAATTTACGTAAGAGCATTGAAAATGCAGGCTAGTCTGTGGTGTCAGCAAATGCCAGCGTTGCCAGCAAGGGAAGGTGGAGAGTAGGAGAAGCAGGAGGGGGTGGAAGAACTATAAAGGGGTACAGCAGCCTTTTTGGGGGGATGGAGATGTTCACTATCTTGACTGTGGTAATGGTTTTAGGGGTGTATACATATGTCAAAGGTTATCAAATTGTACCCTTTAAAACATGTGCAGTTTATTGTACATCTGGCTTGTTTTGAAAAAAGCCAGAGCAGAAATGTGTGTGAAACTCACGAATCTGACCAATATTTCTTGGGTGCTGGTATAGTGTTAGCTCTTGGGGATACGGTGGCAAGGAAAAGATGGGTCCCGTCTTCTAGCGACTCATACTTTGTCAAGAAAGAAGCGCATGTAACATGAGCTCTGCAGACACGGCTGGGAGTCATGGTCGCCGCTGTGGGGAGGTTTCCCGGAAGTGTGGGCATTGGAGTGCAGCATTCCAGGGCCACAAGGGGTAGAGGTGGAAGGCGGGGTTGTGTGATGACATATGGTCATCCTTCGTGACACTAATGCAAGAGCAGCAGCAGGAGTGCAGACTATGTCCTCGCTACATCTCAGAGGGAATCTGATTTTATTCTCACCGCGTTAAAGCCACGCTCTTCCTCCCAGCACTCACATGACGGTGAAATGGATTGCTGTATTAACATCCTGAACAGTAAGTGCAAAGCAAAGAGAGAACTTCCTTCATCACCCTCGGCAGACTGGCTGTGATTTATTTATTTGTGATTACGCGTTCCAGGTCTGTCCTTCTGCTGCGTTGTTTGTTGTGTGAGGGCCAGGACTGTCTCGTGCACCCTCCTGTCCCCGGCAGGCAGCATAGTGCTTGGCACATGCCAGGGTTTGATAAAGATTACTTGCTGGTAGATTTGGATTTGGGTTGATATGGAGTCCACAGGAACACATCTGACTGGTGGCCTCAGGCATAGCTCACACTTTCTGTGGCTTTACAAGTGAAGCAGTCCAACTGCACAGCGCCCCCCCCCACCCCTCCCTGCCATTGCTCTCTGTGTCCCAGCTCTGGCCCCAGTCACATCAGCTGGCGAACACCTTGGCCTTGGCCTGCTGGTCTGGTGTTAGGAGACTCTTGTTTGGGGTCCACTCCCAGAGGCTCCTGGGGTCAGGTTCTCATGGGAAGGTCAGGACAGTCTGTCTTGGGGAAGGCAGCTCTGGCCACTGGCCTGCTTTGGGCAAGGTGTGAATTCTTGGGCCCTGGTTAGGGACCGCTCATGTGTTGTTTCTTCTCCTCCTGTCTCTAGCACTTCTTTATGCCACCATCTTCGGGAACGTGACAACCATTTTCCAACAGATGTACGCCAACACCAACAGGTATCATGAGATGCTCAACAGCGTTCGGGACTTCCTGAAGCTCTACCAGGTGCCAAAGGGACTGAGTGAGCGAGTCATGGATTATATCGTGTCCACCTGGTCCATGTCCAGAGGCATTGACACCGAGAAGGTAAGGAGGGTGACAAGCTCAGATGAGCCACTTATCTGCCAGCTTTCCTGGGGACACCTGGGGGCTCTCCTAGGGCACTTGTTCTCACACCTGGCTGTGCCTCAGAATTCACCTGGGTAGTTTTGCATGTCCAGGTCCTACCTCCAGAGATTTTGATGGCTTCCATATAAGCCTTGCTCGAAGACTAGCAATTAAGAGCCATTATTTAAAAAATTGGAAAGGCAGGGTATGCCTCCTGCAGAAAAGAGGAACTGGAAGTCTAACTGTCCAGGATGGAATTTCCCGGACGTATGTGGTAAGAATCAGGGCCACCTTGGGTGAGGTCATCAGTTTTGCTGATGTTCCTTCTGCCTCAGGCTAGGATAGCACAGGATGGCTTAGCACTGCTCCTGATCCTGTGTTCATTCAGACTTTCGGTGTTTTGTTCATCATGGATGTTTTGAATGGATTTTTATTTTTTTAAATATTACATTAAATAAACTATGACATATCTCGATTACTGACTTTTTAACATCCCGTTCAGTTTTGTGCCCAAGGCTGTGGCCTCACTTTAGTCTTGGTCCTGAGAAGAAACCCATGAGGTCATCATTCAAAGATTTCCAGCCTCCACCCCAGACCTATGGAATGAGAATTTGGGGGGAGGGTACGGAGAGCCTGGAAGCCTGCATTTTCACGAGTACCCAAGTGATCCTGTTCATCAGAGGTCCGGGAAGTGCTGAGCAAGGGCTTGTGCCTTAATCATCAGCTGACTTGAGCAGAGCCGCAGGTGGCCACCTCTCCAGGCATCAGTTTTCCCACCTGGAAAATGGAAGTGGCCACAGATCCCTGTTGTTTTCTAAGAGTTGCATTTATTACTCTCGGTGCATTTCAATAAGTGAAGAAAATGTGGTGGTATTGGAAAGAACAAAGATAAGCAGACTTTCTATTATTCACTTGAGAATTATCTCCTTTTTCTATTTTCTATGAGTCAAAATGTAACCCGAGGTCAGGTTTCCTCTGCTTTTCAGTCTTTTCAACTACACTTCTCCTTTTATCGTCAATTTGTAGGTACTTAGGGAATACCCATTCCTTTCATTATTCGAACGAGGCAAACAAAGATAACACCCCTGCAGAAATGCCTTATGACACATTGAGAGCCCAATTCAGTTGGTTTTGGACAGCTCTTGGTGCTCCTAGTCTTCCTCCATTAGAGTAGTCAGTTGAGAGTTGACAGTTCAAAAGGAAAAAATTGAACTAAACTTAACTGATCCTCATTTAAAAAGAGCGATACTTTGGTTTGGTTAAGCACCTGCCATGATAACAACAGTGACAGCACCAACACCACAGCACCAGCTATGGTGACCTGAATGTGCAATAAGCACCAAAGTTTCCTGCCGTTCTCCACACACCTGGTCCTGTATTCCTGCTTCACCGAGGCTCCACTACTGCTCTTTCTGTTGAAAGGGATAAGGACACAGAGGCCCAGTTAATTTTATTAACTGCCCTGGGTCACAGAGTTAAGAATGGCAAAGCTACCCTGGCTGAGTAGCTCAGCTAGAGCATCATCCCAATATGCCAAGGTTGCGAGTTCGATCCCCAATAAGGGCACATAAAAGAATCAACCAATGAATGCATAAGTAAGTGGAACAACAAATGGATGTTTCTCTCTCTCTCTCTCTCTCTCAAATAAGGAAATAAATACATAAATAAAGAAATAAAAACTTCTTTGAAAAAGAAAACTTGAATAAATAGAAAAATATATCTTTCTTTAAAAAAACAGAAAGAAAAATGGCAAAGCCAGGATTTGAACCCAGTTTTTCTGACTTCAAAGCTTATGCTTTTCCTACTGTCACTTTTTAAAAATTTAAAACATGTACTGAGGGAAGAAGGATGAGCCCAGACAGAGCTGCCCCCGTCTCTTAGACAAGCAGGGCATCGGTGGGGCAGGACAGTCCCTGGCTGTGCCTGTTGTTTCTGCTCTGCTCTCTCAGCAAGGCTGCGGGTTCTGTGGGTGCCCAGGAACTGATGGAGCAGAAAGGAACTTTGATCTCTCAGCTCTGGGGCTCCTTTTCCCAGGGGCTAGGATGCCTTTGGAAAGCTGGTTGTGGGAAAGAAGGTCCTTCCCTCCCCTCACTGCAGAGCTAAGCTGGGTGGCTGCCTGTGGGAGACAGCACTGTCAGTATTGGCCCTTTTGTCCCCTCCTGTTGCCTCATGACCCTGGAGGGCTTTGAGATCTGCCCCAGGTTCTAATTGGATGGAAGATGAGATATTGTGGCATTTCACCTCAGAGCCTGGTCTGGGGTGGCTGTTCTTCCTGGCCGGCAGCTGCTATGGAGAGGACCAGTCCTGTGGACCCATGCTTCTCCATGGGTCCCCTCTCCTCCATGCTGGGTCAGAATGGTCAGTGATGACCAGGGGAGCCGGGGGTGGGCTGTGTGGTAGAGGGGTGATAGTGCTGGGCTCATTTGGTTTACCAGTTATTGGCTGGTGACCTTGAGCATGTCATTTGTCCTTCTGAGTCTGTGAGACTTGGAAACTTTTACACTAAGGCCAACCTCCAAGGCCCTTTGGGCTCTGACCTTCTGGACATCACAGCCTCCATCAGGCTGAGCCACTGCTCTGCTGGGTGGAGAACATCAGAAATGAGAGCCACGTGCACTGAGCACTGGGTATGCCAGCCCAGGGAACCCTCAGAAGAGTTCTGTGCTGAAGTTCCAAAGAGAAGACTTGGGGAAAAGCTAAGCATTGCTTCAAGTTCCCATGACCACTAAGTGTTAAAGTCAGGAATTGGGTCCAGATTCACCTGCCCCTACAGCCTGTTCTCTCAGCTATGCTGCTGTCCTGCCCAGTCTGGGGTGGCTCCTGGAGCTTCTATGGTGACATCTGCCCATGGCCTTCAAGGCCTCAAGGACCAGGGGGGATAGTCTCTTCTCAGCACCAGGTAGAAGGGAAGGTGGCCCATTTCAGGGCCTCGAGCTGACACCCTCCCTCAGAGACAGGAATTCAGGGTCTCCCAGCCCGCACAGCATGGAGCCCACAGAAGGAGGCTGGAGAGGCCTGATGGCCGTGACAGTCCGTGATTTCCACTCCACGGTCCCTCTCCTCCTCACACGCACTTCCCAGTGGCTCTGGGAACAGAGCCCATGAATAAAATATTGTCGCCGTGCCAGGGCCTCGTTCACTAGCAGCCTCTGCCAGCAAAGTCCAGCCAGGGGGAAACCAACTATTTAAAGGTGAACTTGAAAGAATAAATCTTGGTTTCGAACCACTGGGCACAGTTTTGACGTGACATGTGAGCATTCTACACTCCCTTGTGTTCTGTTTGGAGAGAAGAGGATCCAAATTAAATCCACATGTCTACAGAAGTCTTGTTTTAAATGAGCTTTAAAGAGGAAAGTATTAGCAAACACTCCGCCCAAGCATTGCTAGTCTAAATCTTCCTCCGTCTCTGCCAGCCTTCCATCCCCTCTGCTGGAGAACATGCAGACTGCCTCAGCATCCTGCAGCTCCAGAGCAAGACCACAGAGGGAGGGACTGGCATTTATTGAGTCTCCTGCTAGGGCCAGGCACTGTCCCAAGGAAGTATGCTGGGAGATACAGTTTTATTTAATCCTCACCACCCAATGTGAGCGTTGTGCATTTTACAGGAGACTGCGAAGGGTAGAGCAGTTAAGTCACTTGGAGAGGGAAGAGGTGGGGTTGCAGCTGTTTGCCCTCTTTCCACTGCCCGTGGATCCGTGCAGAGCGCAGGGGCACCTGAGCGGGGTGGGATATGAGCGAAGCTATGAAGGGCAAGCTGACATTTGAGCTGGGTTTTGAAGGAAACTGCAGGATTTCCAAAGTCCACAGCAAGCTCCAGACACGGAGGCAAATGGCCTGTGCTAAGGCAGAGAAGCGGGGACAGGGAAGAACCCAGCACCTCAAAGAAATGTCCTCACTGGGCATGGTTGGTTTTATGCCCCCAGCTCTGTTCCCAGGCTAGGATGGGAGAAGGGTTAATCTAGGAACACTCCTACTTTCTCTGAAAAGGTCCACTTGGGGTCTCACTGTGTTACTTAGTATGTGAGGGACTATGCCGTGGTTTCTTGACAAAATTTTGTCCCAGGACATGTTTCTCCCACTAGAGAAGGCTGAGAAAGTTTTCTTTCTTTGAAGCATGAAACCTGCATGGCCTCTTACAGTGCCCATTGGCTTTGATTTCCTAAATTCTGAAAACCAAATCACAGGCCCATCTGTTTGGGGCAGCCACAAGAAGTGGTTAGTATCTAAACCAGGCTCTGGAGTCCGGCTGCCTGGTTGGAGGCTCTGCCATTTCCTGGCTGTGCCAACTTTAGGCGAGCTAGTATCTTCCTTGTGTCTCAGTTTCCTCATCTGTGAAATGGTACAATAGTAGCCCTTACATCCTAGGCTTTCTGTGAGGATTAAATTAGCTAATGCACATAACAATTAAAAATGTAAAATCACAGCCCTCCCTGGCTTTCCTTCTCTTCCTTCACTGTTCTTTTTAGCATTTACTGCTACGTTATTTTGCTTATCATTTGTCTCCTCCCACTAGATGTTAAGTTACATGAAGGCAGGGATTTTTGTCTATTTTGTTCCCTGCTACATGCTCAGAACCTAGAATGGTTCCTGACATAAAATAGGACGCTGTAAAATAAGTATGAAATGAATGAACCACTCTTAAGTACTTAGCAATGCATGGCACATAGTAAGTGCTCGGTAAATATTATTTATATCCCTTTCAGTGACACCCATATTCCATCCCTCTGCCGATTGCCAGCTCCATCTGCAACATGTGGTCTGAATGTGACCACTTCTCATGGCTCCACTGCCAGCATTCCAGTCCAAGTCCCCTAGGCTCTTAGGTTATACCTGCAGGAGTGACCTCACCTTGATGTCCGAGGCTCACGGGGAGGCCAAGGGAGGCCTCAACCCAGTGACAGTATCCAGGTTCTTGTCTCCACGCGAGAAAGGATTTGAGAACGAGACAGAAAGATTTGGTGAGGCACAGAGGTTTTATTAAAGCGAAAATGTGCACTCACACAGGGAATGAGTTGCCCTGGAGGGTTTGGAGGCTGGGTTTATATTTGGGTTAGTGGGGAAGAACTCGTAAAGGGGTGGATCTGGGTAGAGTGGAGGCAGAGGGGGTGAGGCACCACCTTCCCAGTGGGAGGGGGATTTTTTATCCTTATTTGGTCTTTTCTGAAGCTGTCATGGTGTTGGTGCATGACGGGTACAGGTCTATCTGCAATGCTAATGATATAATGATATCATAATTGACTTTAGGTCACCTTTGGGGTCAGGGTGCCTGGCCCAGCTGGA
This sequence comes from Macrotus californicus, assembly GCA_007922815.1. NCBI lineage: Eukaryota > Metazoa > Chordata > Mammalia > Chiroptera > Phyllostomidae > Macrotus > Macrotus californicus. The sequence continues at coordinate 116,492 of VMDR010001375.1, read as the reverse complement.
TAGAACTTATTTGTCTCTGAGGTTTTACTCATGAGCTTGTTTCCTCTTGCAAGCCTGTTTCCATACAGAGGGGGCGGAGGAGGGGCCCAGTGGCTCAATCTGGCTCTCCTGCCTCAACTTGACTCCTTGGCTCCATTCTCGCTCTCCAAAAGTCAGGACCCTCTGACTCCATTCTGTAGCTGCAATGACCCTCTAAATATAGTTCAGGTCCTGTCACCTCCCGGCTCAAAATCCTCCCACGTGTCCTCATCACACTCAGAATGAATCAAAAGCTTTGCATACTTGAATGTCTCTACACACTCTCCTGCTTGGCGTTCTCCCAAAAATCTCTTCTACCCCTTTCTCCTCATTCACACTATCTATTGCTGCAGTCCCCTGGCAGCCTTTGTTATTCTTCTGGAATGTTCATTCTTCACAGGGCTCCCTCTGACGCATTATGAAGGTGTCAACTCAAATGTCACCTCCTCGGAGAGGCCTCCCTCAGCTACCCTAAAGAGTCCTACATTCTTCCAGCCCCCCTGCTCTCAGGACTCACTTCTGAGCAATTAATACAGATTTCTGTGGTCACTGCCCCCCATAGACAGTAAGCATCACGAGGCCAGGGACCGGCTGTCTTGTCCACCAGGGCTGAGAGTCCTGTCTGGCCTCAGTGGGGAGGGGAGTGCTTCTGCCCTCCGGTGTGGAGCAGCGGTGAGCTAAAGGCCTCAGCAAGGAGCACCCTGACACTGTTCCTTCCCGTGCTCGGCCAGGTCCTGCAGATCTGCCCCAAGGACATGAGAGCTGACATCTGCGTGCACCTGAACCGCAAGGTGTTCAAGGAGCACCCGGCTTTCCGGCTGGCCAGTGACGGTTGCCTGCGGGCGCTGGCCATGGAGTTCCAGACGGTGCACTGTGCCCCGGGGGACCTCATCTACCATGCGGGAGAGAGTGTGGACAACCTCTGCTTTGTGGTCTCCGGCTCCCTGGAGGTGATCCAGGATGACGAGGTGGTGGCCATCCTAGGTAAGTGTTGCCTCTGCTGGGAGGAAATCTTCTGGTGCCCCAGATTTTGGCTTAGCTACTGGGCAGCCCAAGACCATAGTTGAGTGTCTGTTTTGTGGCACTTGGGGCATTGCAATGACAGAAATGGGCTTTGTCCTCAAGAACCACCCAGCCAGCTGGGGAGATGAACGAATAAGCAGACATTTGCATACAGTGGAAGGGGCGTCTAACCCTGTGCTCAAGTGTTGGGAGGGCTTCCTGGAAGAAATGACACCTAAACTGAAAAGTAACTATTGAGAATGAGTTAGCACAGAGCAGAGACGGGACAAAGGAGAGGTCCAGGCAGAGGGAGCAGCGTGCGTGAAGTCCCTGCAGAGAGACAGCACGGTTTATGTGCAGAGCTGCATGTGCATCTGTGAGGCTGGAGCACACAGACCAGAGGGGCATGTGAGAGATGGGGCTGGGGAGGCCACCAGGGGCGAGGCAGGTCATGCAGGCGCTGGGATCCACGTTCAAGGACTTGGATTTTACTTTGCGGGAGCCAAAGAAGGGCTTAAAGCAGGGAAGGGGTACGACCAGGTTTGTACTTTAGGCAGGGACTGCAGTTGCAACATGGAAGGTGGGTTGGAGGGAGAAGGCTGGGGGCGGCAGGTGAGGCTACAGACCTGTCACCTTGGGGCAAGCTGGCGGTGAGCCAATGAAGAGAAGCAAGTGGAGCTGACATACGAAAAGTAGAATCAGCAGAGCCTGATGAAGGGTTGACTGTGGGGGCAGAGGAAGGAGTCCAGGAGGGTTGTGGGGTTTCTCACTTGGGTGACAGGGAAACTGCCCTGCCAGACACTGTAATAGGGAACCGGGGAGGAGGGGAGGGACGTGGGGCACACATTGGTGTTTTCCATGTTGCGCATCAGTGGCCTTTGAGAGATCCGTCCAATTGCCTGAGGTCGCTTCAGGGCGGCTCCTGACTGGGGGCATTTTGCTCTGAGTGGGCAGGCCACCAAAGTAAGACCCGTCATTCATGGTCATGTATTCTGCACCAGGCATTTTACACACAGACTCTCAGTGAGCCCTTAGAGGAACCCTATGAAGTGATTGTAGTGTCCCCGTTCTGTGTATGACACAGGGAAAACTCAGAGAGGTTAGGAGACTCTCCCAAGACCTCACAGCTGACGAGGCCCATGGAGCCAGCATCCTGAAGTCCCTCAGACTCCAAAACCTCTGCTCTGTCTTACTTTGGAATACTGCAGTCCTCATGATAATTTATGTAGTTTGCTGGCCCATCAAACTGCCAGGTACTGCTAGACATTGTAGACCCAACACGAGGGGAAATCCAAAATTTATTTATAAAAAATCTTGTATTTATTCGTATATGTTTCCTTTAGCCACCTTCAAAGTGCTCTCCGTTTGATGCAGTACACCTGTCGAGATGCTTTTTCCACTGCTCAAAATAGGCTTTGAACTCGTTGATTTGATGCCTTCTAGTGCTTCTGCCATTTTTTGTTTCACATCTTCCCTATCGGCAAAACCTTTGAGGACTTTTATCCAGGGAAACAAACAACAAAAATCACTGGGGGAGAGAGTGGGTGAATAGAGAGCGTGGGGCAGGGGGGGTCATGCCATTTTTGGTCAAAAACTGCTGAACACTCAGTGCAGTGTAAGCAGGTGCGGCCGTAAATCACCCTTCATGAAATGGGCAAATGCTTTGAAAATGTCTTGCAAAAAAATTCTCTGAAGCCAAGCTCAGCTCCTTACAACAACCTTTGCTGGTACACTGATACAGATGAGTTCCTAAAATACTCACCTAGCAGAGGAAGCCTGTACTATGAGGGGCCTGCCCTCCGGAAGATAATTCCAGGGGTTGGTTTTTTTTTTTTTATTCTCCTTGTATTTTAGGAGTCTGAGACAGAGTGATTAAGTTACACCAAAGTTAGAATATGAAATTCAAACTAAGTATCTTGACACAGTGTTTTTAAAGAAACCCCAAACTTTGTTCCTGTTTAACCTTCCAGTGTATATTATGCAGCCGCCTCTTGCTCCCCTGGCCCCAAGCCCTTGCCCTCCTGGTTACATTCTGCTGAGGTTAATAATCAAGGATGATTTCCATTAGTCCAGCATTTGCTGGAGACTGGGATAGACACCGGGTGGGGGAGAGAGGCTGAAATTGTTGCTGAAGTAAGTGTTCTGGATTCCTGCTATCCACTGAACTCTACGCACAGGGCTATTGTCTTCCTGGCCTTCCTCATCCACAGCCATGTGAGGCTTCACTGCGTATGAACGGGACACCATTACTTTAATGTAGCTGCAGGGAAGTGACATTTATGCCTGCCTTTAATCAGTGTCCTTGATAAAGAGGCCTTTCCGAGGGTAATAGCAAGTGGCCTGGTAATAGCAAGTGGCATGTTTGCCTGGCTGAGAGGAAGAGTAACTAGTGACTAGTAGGCTCTCCTTTGAATTTGAATTTGAATTGATCCTGTGGTGCAGGGCCTCTTTCACCCATCCCCCTCCCCACTGCCCACCCCCAATAATTCACCATATGCCTTTCCAAGGAATACTGTTTGCCTTACGTACTCATGCTCAGGGCGCCTTTGTCGATGCCCCCTAAACAGCTGCACTGTCAGGAGTTGAGCATGGACACTCAGCCATGGAAGTGTGACAGAGCCACAGAGGAGCGGGGAAGACAAGTGACCAGGTCCAAGCCATGTCCTGTTTCCCCTCAGCCTGGGCTTCTTGGGGGCTTGATTTATTGTTGCTTTACCTGGTCAAGTGACTGCTCCTCCGTATCCAGCCCTCTGCCTCGGGCCTTCCTGAGCATCTTGCCTGCTCCAGTTAGCAATGCCCTCAAGCTGTCCGGACTAGAAAAAGCATCTTCCATGGGTCCTCAGGGGCCAGGACATTTTAAGAGGCTCTTATTCTATAAAAGGATGATACAAGTTCTTTGAGTCAACCTGACCTCCGGACCAGGACACATAAGAGATTCCAAGCTATTTGCTTTCTGGAAACTTAAATTCAGGGCTGTTTTTCTCTGATTAGAATACCTTTTGCTCAATGAATTGAAATCAGTTTGTTCTTGTAAGGGGGATTCAAGCATCGGATGAATATGAGGACTAGATCTTCATTGCCCTTTGATGCCCTTCGGTTCAACCCAGCCAAAATACATTGAACACTTGCCAGGCACTGTCAGAGGGGTGGGGACGCAGCTGTGGACCCAACAGTAGCCCAGCCTTCAAGGAGCTTCAGTGGAGGAGACCGACATTACTAAAAAAGCAACAATCACACTGCTTGATAAGTGTTATCATAGAATGCAGGTGCTTCTGGAGGGTCATTGGACAAGTAATTACTGAGCAGCTGCCATCTATCCAGTGCTCAGTGACAAAGAGGACTGGCTGGGTCATCTTTAGTTATCAAAGAACAGGAGTCTTTAGAAAAAAGCTCATTTATCTCATCTGTTTGGTCTCTAGCCCCTTGTTATCAGTTCACTCATTTACTTTCTACTGATTTGTTTCCTGCTTTCAGTTCTAATACTCCATTCCCATTCTCTGTTTAATTTTAGCACAGGCTCCCCAAGTGAGGGAAAAGGTCACTATTCATAACTGTGTTTAGTGTATGTTTTAAAAGAAGCCTTTGTAATGCAAGTGTTCTAAAGCAGTGTTTTTCAAACTTTCTTGACAGCAACCCACCCTATGAAATGTTTATTACATCACTAACTAATCAGCATGGGCACACACAGTTATACATAAAACTCAGTACTTACTTTTGCTACATAAAACGCAACTGGCATTTTCTATTAGATTCTATTATCTTTCATTTAAAAAGAAATCGACTCTCGTGACCCACTGAATCGCTCTCTTGATCTGCTTCAGTCTGCGGTTTTAAAGCACAGTCCCATGAACATAGACCGCATCTCTCCAGGAATGAAGGCCGGCCCGTGTCCTGAGAACAGAATACACTAGACAATCTCTCATGAGTTTCTTTTCTGCCGATGTTCTCTGCCTTAATTTTGGAATGACACCCTCCCAATCTCCTTTTGGAGTTCTCTTAGAAATCATTTAACATCTTCTCAAATTTAGTGTCTTGGCTTTTTGAAATAAATTGAAGATGTTAGCATATGCATTTTTATTATATTTTTAAAAATAATTTTCTCCTAGTTTTTCACAGATCTGAGAATAAAAGGCACAGGCATCCATTTCGGCCCCTGACCAAGCAGTGCTTTTAGTATCTGCAAGTAACTCGTTTTTCTCAGTTCACGTTACACGGCCAAGTAGGTAGGTGAGTCCGTCGGGGCTGCGCTTCAGTGTGGCCCATCTCTGCGAGTTTCCGTCTTATAAAGGCAGTATTTAAATGATCTCGTTTCACTGTGATGTCGTGTTCCTGGAGTTACTTTCATGGGTTCTGCATTTTAATACTTCAGTTGTAGTTTAATCACGGATCATCTTGGGTCTTTCGTTTTGTTTCATTCGATTGGGCAAGACTGAGGTATTTGTGCCCGGGCTGCCTGAGTAATGTAAAGAGCCCTGGACCTGGAGCTGGAGGTTTACTGTTGCCCTGGCTCTGCATGAACTCCCTGCAGGACTTGCCGCTAACGGGTTAAGGCTCCCAGGCCTCCTGTGGTTCTGCTGAGCCCATCACACTGCATCAATCGCGTTTGCTCCTCCACCTCTCCTACGAGCTGAGAGCCTTTGATTTCATACCTCTGGCTTCGCCCAGCACATGGAAGGCACCAGAAGCTGCTCGCGGAATTGAATTGAGTTGAATTGAATTGAAAGTCAGGCTGTGAAAGGCCCATGGTCCACAATAAGGGTCTGTACTTTATCTTGTGGGATGAGGGACCCAGAGAAAGTTTCAAAACCAAGAGTGACATGAAGATGTGGTTCCGCAAATACAGAGGCGTGGAGGCTAGCTAGGAGACAGGTGAGAAATGACGAGGACCTCCGTGAGATGGTGGGAGGGAGATGTGCCAGAAGGCGGAGGAAGGGCCAGAGTCCAGAGACACCCCGGGAGGGAGAACTTCCAGAATGTGGGAGGTAAGGCGAGGGAATAGTCTCCGGCAGTGGCTAAACAGGCGATAGAGCTGGAAGAGGAAGAAGAGGACGAGGAGGATTGAAAGGTGATGGGTTTTTCTGCTGAGTCTGCAGTGTCTTTTTGGAGCGGTTCTGGGCATGGCTCTCAAAGAGGAAACGCTTCTCGACTCGCAGGGGGGCCAGAGCCCAAGGAAGGGGAGCAGCCACGAGGAAGGCTGATGGGCAGGCCCTGGCTCATCGGATCATCCCAGGCAGCTTTCCACTGGTAGTCCTGTCACTACTGAACTGAGATTTACACTCTCCTGAAGTGGACATGTAAACGTGCAAATACTTTCCCACAGATGGAGTCTTCTTTTATCCTAATTTGGAAGACGTGTCATCTTTGCTTTAAATAGTCCATTGGCCTTGCCTGGGTATTAATGTAGCATCTATTTATTTACCAACTATCATGGCATAACATGGTGTTAGCCTCTTTGAGGAGGGATGTAGAGAAAAATCCTTGTCTTGAATGAATGTTCTTTCCCGACCGGGGTGATAAATGCGTGATTGTGACAATAAGTAACCCAGGCTCCCCTTTCTGTAGACTTCCTGGAGTGAATGGGAAGTGTGTGTGGAGGAGGTAACAGTCAACTGGGCTTGGCAGGACCAGCAGAGTGTTTGATAGTCGGGGCTTTGAAGTGGGGGGAGCAGCACGAGCCTCTGGAGCCATTCGAGGTAGGATTACGTGCAGGCATATTCAGGGGCCAGTGTGGGTGGCGTAGGCTGAGAAGACTTCCCAAGTGGGCCAGTGGTTCTCAATGTCAGTGCATGTAACACTCAGCTGGAAAGCTGGTTCACAGTGCAGATTCCCAGGTCCCTCCGTGTGGATTCTGATTCTGCAGCTCTAGGGTGAGCCTTGGGATCTGTGGATCAGCAAGCCCTCCCTCCCTCCCTCACTTTATTCCATTGAATGTGGTTGGAGGACAATACCTTAAGGACATTGCTGTAGACAGTCACTACTTGATGTTTTTTGTGGAAAGGGGTGAGATGATGATCCTGTAGAAAGTAGTAAGGCAGGGAAGCCAGAGGTAGGGGCCCTTCATTATATTAGCCTAACCCATATGAAGTTGCCAATATTCAAGTATTTTTGACCTGCCAAAATGGCAGGATAGACAAGTAGTGATCTATGTACAAGGGAAGAGGGTCCAGCCTAGGGTGGGCTCTGTGAAGACAGAGTCAGGATTTGGATATATGAGGCAGGGCGTTGTAGATGGAAAGTGTGGTGGGAGCTGAGGCCTTGGGAAGGGTGTGTTCCGTGACCACAGGACCGGCACTTGCCCTGGAGCTGACAGCCCCGAGGGGCAGCAGTGGGGCCTGGGGCTGAGGAGGCAGCTCAGGGCTCAATTGTAGACGTTTCTACATGTCAGCATGAAGAACGAGGCTGTGAGGGACCACCGAAGCTGGTGAGTCACGTGTGACACTGTTAGAGCTGGGCTTTGTAAGATGAGTGAATTAGACCCAGAGACTGGGAGGTGATTAGAGAGGAGATGGGAGTTGTTAAGGCATGGGCAGGAGGTGCTAGGAGAGAAGTAGGGCTGCCAAATGAAATACAGTTAAATTTGGATCGCATATGAAGAACAAGTCATTTTTAGCTTAAATATTTCCAAATGGTAAATGAGACAAACTTATGCTAAAAAAAAGCATCCATGTATCTAAAATTCAGCTTTAACTGGGTGTCCTGTATGTTTATTTGCTAAATCTGGCAACCTTAGGTGGGAGGGACAGGTGGATGGGACATACTGGAAGGAGAGGCTGAAAGGACATGAGGAGTAGACAGAGGGAGGTGAGAGGGACGGTTCTGACGTTCGAGTAAGAAGGGAGATGGAGACATCGGTAACACAAGACCTCCAGGAGGAGGAGGTGGTGAGGGGGTGGGCGGGGGGGCGGTGGGAAGAGAAAAGTGATGTTGTGATTTTGACTTCAACCAGTGGAGTCCTCAGTAGCTACTCAACAAGGTGGGTCTGGAACTGGGAAAAGAAGCCAGAGCTTAAGACAGAGATTTAGGATTCAGAGGAAGGAAGGAGGGTAGAGGGATAGGGAGAGAACAGGTACAGAGATAACATATGAATATTTTCCTAAATAACCAAGTATTTTAGAGCATTTTAAAAGAAATGGCAGTATGGCCCTTCAGCATGCTCATAAAGAACTTTACATGTTATTAGAAACTTATAATAAATAAAGTAAGTAAAATGCAATTTTTTAATTACTTTATTGTTGTTCAATTACAGTTGTCTGCATTTTCCCCCCACCACTCTCCCCACCTCAGCCAATCCCACTTCCCTCCCTTGCTCCCACCCTCCCCCTTGGTTATGTCCGTGTGTCCTTCATAGTGGTTCCTGAAATCGCTTCCCTTCACTGTCCCCTCCCGCCTCCCCTCTGGCTATTGTTAGATTGTTCTTAATTTCAGTGTCTCTGGTTATATTCTGTCTCTGGTAAAATGCAATTTTTAAGTGCAATATAATCTCAGCTATATGGGGAGAAATGTTTGAGGGTTAAAGCCCACCTGCATCTTCATCAACTTGTCACAGTGTATGGCTTTGGTTTGTGAGGCTGTAGGAGATTTTCTTTTTCTTTTTTTATATTTGTCTATTTTCCAATCTTCTTTAAAATGGCATATGCTGCTTTCAGAATTGGTAAATTTATTTTTAAAGCAGATCTTGAGAAAGTCAACATCATTCCAAGTTTTACAGATCCTTTCAGTTATTAGGATTAAATTTGAAAAAAACAACATTTTTAAAGACTTGACATTTACTGATACAATCAGAAAATAATGACATTTATTTTAGTAGGAACTACCCAAACCCCTCCCTCAAACAGTTCTTGATTAGGAGGACAATTGGGCTAGACAATGAAGACAGACTGGCTGTCTCACAAAGGCTTAAGAAACAGCAAAAGCTTCCTATAAACCCTCATTATTTTAGAGATGGAGAAGCTAAGCCCTTCACAGAGATCTTCTGAGATTTTGGGGAGCTGGAGGGAGTGAGGGGATGTCCCCCACTTCCTGCGCTGTCGTCTTCCATGGTGCGCTATTCCACATGCCGAGTGGACTAGCTGAAGTGCCGTATAATAAAATTTGTATCATAAGGTATTTCCATGCTCAGCACAAGAGGAGGAAGCTATGCTTAAGTGTCTCTCTAAACACTCCAACCAAGCATTAATATTCATATAGCTGTTCCATCAACCAAAGCAATTATATTAAATCCACACTGCAAGCGAGGAGGTGTAGTGTGAATAATCTAGACATTCAGAATTGCAAAAACATTTGTATCAGGTAATGAACATATTACCTGATTGAGAGAGGGTGGGGGTGGGGACCAGGTTCTCTTCCCTAATTCTGTTTTTGCTTAAGCAATTTTTAAAAATTGGTTTTCAGTCCCTAAAGACACTGGTAGTTAGGAGAGTTAATAGATCTTTCTACAGAAAATTCTTGTAACTTTAGTGCCCAGACAGAGCAAATTGGTTAAATAAAAATTATGGTAAATCAAGATGTAAGAAGTTTTACTGGCATGCGAAGTGCTTCTGATAGAACATTAAGGGGGGGAAAGCAGAATATGTAACTCTATATGCAGTCACGGTAACCTCAGTTACATAAACATGCATATATCAGGAGAAGCAAGGTGGAAAGTGCACCATAATGTTAGCTGATGTTTTCTGGATGGTGGCCTATTTTCCAACATATTTCAGTTATTTTCTACGATGCACAGGCAGTCACACCTCAGTACTTGTCGGCTTCAGAACTTGTCGAACCCTGTACTGATCTCATTTTGATCAGAAAAAAGTGCTCAGCACTCGGCACTTGCTAGAACTTGTGTGAGTCACGCCGCCGCCCCGCCGGAGAAAATGCTTCATCACTCGGCCCTTGCTTGGTACTCATCAGTGTTGTGACTGGTCACAAGTTCCGGAATGAATTAACGACAGGTACTGAGGGACCACTGTATATTGTTTTATAAACAGAAAGGGAAAAATCAAGTCGTTTTTTTAATTTTCATCTACAGCGGTCTTGGAAAATTATCACATGCTTTTTCAGTGGAAGATTTGTGGTCTGTATAAGTTAGTGGAGAGATATTCGACTAACTTAATTTTATCCAATTGCAGTTGCGAAGAACAGAAGGACACTCGTCATGATGTTTCCAAACCTTTGCCTTAGTTTAACCGTTTGTGGGTGGCCCCACTCACGTGGAGGTGCAGGGTTGTTTGCTCACCCTCAGTATCTTCTCCGTGGGGAAGGCTGGTGTCCCACATTTGGGCGAGGTTTTCATTCCCTTACAGAGAACATTTATATCATAAGGTAATTTCTGATATTCATTATCTTTATTTCTTTTTAAATTTGTAAATTTTCAGCTCAGTATCAATCTGGATCAGAGGGAATTATGGGAGTGTTTGTGAGCAGGTCAGCAAATTCCTTCTTGAGTCAGGTTGACAATGGAGCTACCTGAGGACACCCAGGCACCTGCACGCAGACCAGAGACCGAGTCTCTCCTTCAACTCATCCATCCTAAGGCATTCTAAGTCTTTCATATCCTGGCCCACCTACGGTGTTCACTCAGACCCATCTTCTCACTGATGTGTGGATTCACTCACTGCATGAACATGCCAGGTGCCATGCTGGGGATTGGAGGTACAACAGTGAACCAAACAAACATGCCTGGTGTAGAGCTAACAGTCTACACAAGTAAATATGCAGTTTTATAACACAGTGCCAAGATTTCTAATAGGAGCAAGGACGGGATGCTGTGGGAGCTTATAAGATAGGCCAGCCAGGAGAAACCAAAGAAGGCTTCCTGACAGAGGTGGTATCTGAACTGAGACTTGCATGATGAATTGAATTCCACCAGGTACAGCAGAAGGATGTTGGTGGTTGGGATAAGGGATTAAAGAGTGTTCCAGGCAGAGGGAACAGCATCTACAAAGACGTGAAAGCAGAAGAGCGACAGAATCACATTTGTGTTTATAAAGATCATCTGGCCGCTGTGAAGAGAATGGGTAGCAGACAGGGAGACCAGCAAGGAGGATGCTCAGAGGCGAGAGTGGCCTGAACTGACTCAGTGGCAGTGGAAGTGGAGAAAAGTAGACACACTCCAAAGATATTTGGTAGATCGGGTTGTCAGAGCTTGCTTACTTATTGGCTGAGGAGACGAGGGAGGAGTCTGGAATGACGTGGACAACTTTCACTGGGATGAGGGACACTGGAGTCTGGGTTCACCCGGGCGGGGCATCAGTTCCCTTTGCACCTGTGGATTGAGCTAAGTGAAAGTGTCCAGTGGGAGATTCTGGTCTCAGAAGAGAGACCTAGGTTCAAGGCATAAACCTGGGGATCATGGTGATCCAGGTGGCAATTGAAGCCAGGGAGAGGCGGAGCAAACCCGAGAAGCAAGGGAAGGGTGGGTAAGAAGCACCACAGTCTAGCACAGAGGCCTGAGGAATACGTTTATATGGGGCATGCATGGGAGCCTGTGGCGGAGCAAGCAGAGGGGGGGAGAGCAGGAGAGAGGGGGTTGCAGAAGACAAGGAGAGAGGGAATGGTGTCTTCAAATGTTACAGAACCTTATTCACTGACTAGAAGACATCGTGGATTGTCAGACACACCGATATTTTATAGCCCAAGAAAGAATGCTGCCAATTAAATGGTCTTATCACTGATTATAAGACATGTTCTGATTTCAGAGCTAAAAAATGCTAAACAACTTAAGTATATTCATTAGAATCAAAGAGCTGTTACAAGCTGAGGACTAACAATGATCTTGTAGCTTTATCAGGAGAAGTTACCGACTGCTGTGAAAGTAGTGTTAGTGGACCAGGGGCGTCAGGAGCAAGGTCAAGTATGAAGAGAGGTGAGTGTTGGGTTCAGGGGAGCTTAACAAATTGCATCGATCTCCCCAGAATTCCAAGCCAAGAGAGAGACAATAAGATAGGTCAAGACAAAAATTACCTTTTATTTTTCTGATAAAGCTAATATTGGAGAATGTGCATGATATCTACATCCAGGGAGGCTTCCCAATACTGAGCCCCAGAATTAGACCCACCCTGGCAGTGCTACCAGGTCAAATGTACCCCTGTGTGGGTCTCCCTGCAAAGCTCATGGTGGGGACAGGCAGAGAGACATGCTTCCTGCGGGCAGACAGGTCCTGAGGGCAGAGCAAGGGGCTGGCCTCACATGGGCAGCCTCTTCTCCAAACTCCTCAGATGAGTGGAAGAGAGAGGCCAAGAGTGTGATGTCACTGGAGCCGCCTTCCCAGAGGGAAACATCAGGCATAGAGTAGGCCACTTCCCCTGAACAGTAAGAGGGCAGAGACAGTGTAAACAACACCACCAAACCGAGCTGTACAAGGAAGGTCACCATATCCCACACCAGCTCTCTCCATTCCCAGCCATCCCGCTTTTTTCCTCTGCTCTTTGGAAAAATTACCCGTCTCCCTCACGTATCTAAATTTTCTTGCCTTGCCATAGAAAGCCAGCTCCATTCCCATTTTCTCCATGAAGTTGCCATGGTCCTGCTTAGTGCAGTCTCCACATACCTTGGTCTTCCATTTTCACTTGTTTGATGCTTCGTGGTTACCTACACGGAGCCAGAGTTGTTAAGTTTGTCTCCTTAGCTATAAGTCTGTCTCCTTAGCTGTAAGGCCCTTGAACGTAGAGACAATGTAACATCCATCATCTTATCCCTTGTCACCACTGGAACACTGCCTGATCCATGGTAGGTGAGGCCAAACTGTTGAACTGGATTGAATTGTGTGCAAAGATGGTGAGATGTAACCTCGCCTTGGGGAACCCCCCATCAGACACCATGCACATCAGACTTGGCGCACAATGTCACAGGTTCCTGTGAGGGTCTCGATGACCAGATATGTGGTTGACCCATGCAGCGTCCCATCTCTGTTATAGGGATGGCTTGCAAAAGAGTGTAATTATTGCTACCCTTTGTACCAACCTCAAAAGCAAACAAGAATTTCTTAAACATCTCTGAACTCTCCCGTAAAACCTAAAATGAGAGCAAACCTTTCTCGAATGAAATAACCCCTCTGAGGTATGCAGTGAAATGCACGCCTGTTCTTGGGGCCAAGGCCTTCCCAGCATCTCCAATCCCAGCTTTCTTTGTTGGCAAAAGAAATCCATCAAAACCTTGGCTCAATACCTGACACCACAACACAATCAGATAAGACCTGGCACATAAAGCTAAGGCTTTATTCCTAGTAGTGTATTTTCACCACTTGGACGAGGAGGCAAACTGATGAGATTTCCAGTATGTCGGTCTGTCTTTGATGTACATTCCCACTTCTCTAAACTGTGGCAGGTGAAGCAGAGGTCACGGACTGCCAGCAGCGGGGGGGGGGGGGGGGGGGGCTGTTGTTTGTTTTTTGTTTTTTTTCAGTACAAACAAGAAGAGGGACTTTGTAGCTTCACAACAGATAAGAGAAGGCAAAATTCAAGGTGTCAACACTTTGCTTACCTGCTCTTCCCCATGATCTCAGATAACCAAGGGAGAGAACCATCAGTGCGTGTGGGAGTTATGAAGTATTCCAAAATAAGCCTAAAAGCACGGACTTAGCGCTGTTGGGGTGAGGCACACAGTGGCACCTGAGGCAGGGTCCCCAGCCCCTGCCTGGCCTGATGCAGCGTGAGTTCTCAGCGGAACCTGGCTCCCCAGTCCAGCCAGGGCTGGGCCAGAAAGAGGGTGGGTATGGCCAAGGTGTTTAGCTCAAGGTTCTGGAGCTTCTGCTGTGAATGTGCTGCCAGAGCCCCATCATCACGTTACTGCTCAGGCTTCCAGACGTGGACGCCTCTGCTTTTCCCTGGAGTGGATGAGAAGGCAGATGTGTATGTACCTCCCCACTGGAGCTCAGCACATTGCCCTGCCCCCTGGACCGTGGACTCCTGAATTAGCCCCGTGTGGGCTCAGCTGCTCCACAGCTCCCCCGCCAGACAAAAGTTTAGACGAGGCAGAAACCTGTTTTTCTCTCGTGTAGCAGTGCAGGTATAAGACAGCTAGTACGGCAGCTTCACAGTGTGGGCAGCCAGTCTTCTTCCAGCCTAACTAGGTCGTCACCTCGGCCTCCTGGTCTGAGGGATGCACATCCTCGTTCCAGCCCGGGGGAAGGGCAGAGCCTGCCCCGGAAGTTGCGCACATCCCTCTGTTCCCCACGCTTTAACCAGCGCTTGGACAGATGGCCTCACCTAGCTGCAGGGCATTCTGATTCTGGTCGTCCCCCTGCCAGCTAAAAGTCATGGGTTCTGTTACGGTAAAGAGGAGAGAATTGCTTTAGGGGAACAGGTGGGTTCCCAGGCCATAGCTCCTTAAGTCAAAGATGCCTCTGATTGGTCCTTTTCCCTGTCACTTTGCACAGTGCCCGTCCAAGGTGGGTCTCCATAAACGCTGACTGGGAGGAGGGCTGCATGAGGGAGGGCCAGCAGGGGACAGCCCCGTGGGAGCACTGCATAGCCTCTCCCGGGGGCGGAGGCCTGTGGCAGCGTGGGGAAAGCTCGAGGGGTCACGGCAGTCATCTCACCTCTTCAGAGCCCACGATCCTCTTTTTAAAATGCAGCGGATGATGCCTGTACAATATCCTTACAGGGTCGTTAAGAGGACTCTTTTATGGCGGCCACTATTTATTGCACATCTACTGTGTTCCAAGCACGCTGCTTTGTTCGCATTATTTCATGTAAAGCTTACAGCAGCCCCAGGAGGGGGTATTTTTATGCACATTTTATAGCTGACTCCACTGAGACCGGGAGAGGTTGAGTGAGATGCCCGGCGCGGTCGGTTTCTTTATGCACGCAGCACCCACAGAGTGCCCGCTGTGTGGCAGAGACACTGTGGGCGGTGCAGCAATCAGTGGCCTGAGGAGTGTTTCCCGCATGCACAGGGCATGTGGAATGGCAGCTGCTCTGGTTAAGGGGTCAGGGATTTTTTCAAAGCAGAAGTGGGGGTCGCCCAGACTAAGGAGCAGGGTGGCCTGTTGGAGGCAGTGCTAGGAAGGCCCTCAGGGGAGAGGGGAGCTGGACCTGGAGGGACTCAAAGAGCCTGGGTGTGACTGCAGGGCAGGGGAGGGGGAGAGGGCGGCAGAGGCCAGCTCAAGCCCTGACAGGGTGGAGCTGAGCTTGAACTCAACTCCTCTGGCCCTGAAGTTTGTGCTGAGAGAATGGATGAGGAAGTACTGGGAAAGCAGGCTGGGGCAGTTCCAGGGAGGGGATCTGGTGAATTTTCTCTTAGACATGTCTCTGAGGATGAAGGAGAGGACCTGGATTTAACATGCCTGGCACAGGTGGGAATCCAGGAAGTCTGAGGCCTGTGCATGTCCTCTTCGCCGTCCTCCTGGACCATCCATCAGTGGTGTGTGCACAGTCTGCTCAGGGCGGGCCAGGGAGAGTGACCCAGCCCTCTGCTCTGTCTCACATGCAGAATCATTCCTGGTAACAGGAGAGACAATGGCTCTCCCTCAGAGGCCCTGTCAGCCATGCCAGGGTCTCTGCAGTCACATTTCACCATCCCGACGAAGTGAGCGACAGGCCCCTCCAGTCCTGAAATGGCTTGAGGACAGAGGACGTCCTGGTGTCCCAGAGAGGAGTAAAGGCAGTAAGGGGGGTGGCTGGGAGGGGCTGGCCCTCGCTGCACCCCATGTTCCCGGCACCTCTCAGCACCCCCAGTGGAGCCACCAAATGCGCAGTGAATCCAGCCACTGACCGAGTCGGCTTGGCACTCTCAGGGTGCAGAGCATGGCAGGTGCTCGGGTGGGTTTGCAGCTGAATGAGGAGACCAGGCACTTCCCCCAGAGGGTTATGAAATGTACTGGCAACACCCATTTCTGCAGGTGAGTGAAGGAGCATGCAGCCCGAAACGCGGGCTTTTCCAGAGGCAGAAGCTTTCAGTCCTGCCACAAAGCCGAGCCCTGTGCCGTTTCCTCTCCCCGGAGTCATCGCTGTGCTGCATCTTCCTGCTGGTTCGCTGGAGCCAGCTCACACACCCTCCAGTCTTCCCTGAGCCCTTGAACTTGAGCTGATACCCCTCCTGCCGTCTCCCCCATCTCAGCCCCTGTCCTGTTACAACCCCCCCGAGTCTCACTGCGCCGTGTCCGTCATTCCCCTGCCCTCCCTCAGCCCTCAGAACAGTGCCGACCAGAAGTTGCGTGAAGGACTGAATGAGTACTTTCTAATTGGTTTGGGTCTGGAGATAACTTGATTTTAGCAGCAGAAAATGACTTTAACTGCAGACTTATATTTTGCTTAGTGCAGGATACCCCCCCTGTGAGGGGTCCTTACAAGAGCATGTGATAAGGAACAGCGACGAGGAGCAGGTGTATATTTCATTTTTGCCCTTCCCGCTCTGGCCTGCCAAGCTCACTCAGAACTTGCCTTTGAGTAAACAGGGCTTTTTTCTGGAGAATTGTCAGTTTAGGGTAGAATTGCTTCCTCCCCTATGACTCTTTAACATGTGGATAGGCTGTGCCACCCTCCCAGGGCCCTGGTTTTCTCCTGTGCTGTGTGCCCCCTGCAGAGATCTCCTGCCCTCTCCCCGAGCCTTCCTAGCCCTGTGCCCCAGGTCTCGTCTGTGTGTCTCCTTTAGCCCCACGTCTGTAGCCCCTAGTTGTTCATGGTCCTTCAACAGTGGAGGTGTGGTGGGGACAGCTGCGTGTAACTGGGGGTGGGGGAGGAGTGATGGTCACAGGGACGCTCGCTCGGAGTTTTAATTAGGCTGCCTTCCCTCACTTCCCTTTTTAAAAATTTCCCCTCCAGCTCAGCAAGTCCACTTAGAATGCATTTTAGAAATTGGAACGTTGCTTTAACATTCTGCACCCAGCGCCTCAGTGTAATAAGTAAATCAATAAGCCAATTGCTTCAAGTAGTTTGATTTCCCAGTGCACTGGCGTACCTTTTGTTCTTCAGTGAATGATTATTTCACACCAGGGAACAAGGAGTGAGTGTGGGTGTAGGGCTTGTCCTTGCTCCTGATTTGCAAGCTGTCCTGGGAAGTCATTGTTCCCAGCGATGTGTGGAACTTACAAGTAGGAACCCTTCCCTTTGACACTTTCCCCAAGTCGCGTGTGTTGTAAATACATTTCCCATTTGCCAGAATAGTCTTGGGTTTGTTTTGAATCCGACAGGTCCTCCAACACCACATTCTTAAGTCTTACTAACATGGTTTATACAGAAATGTGACCTTCACAGGAAGAAGCTGATCCAAGTTATGATAACACCGAGAGGGAGACTGTGCACGTTAATTATGATGATCTTACTGCGAAGCGCTTTTTGTGGTAGAACTGCCCTCTGCCTATTGTTTCTGTCAAAGCCTTTGCTTGGAAAACTTGACAATGGGCATGTTGTCATTTTTAAAGATGCACTTCCTTATTTCATGGTGTGTTTTAACCACAATGTGGTTGCCCTTTGTTTTAAGCAATAGGTATGAAGTTGTGTATAAACTGAATTTTTACAGATAATTCACATGTTAAATATATACAAGGAGCTATTGTTTTACTTGGTGGGGTCTTTTAGAATTAGAAAAATGACTCCCAAATCTGTTTGAGAAGTATAATGCTCCTGTGTTAGATCTTGTTTAAATGAAGTAATTTTATTAATAATTGGGCAAGATTACCGATGCTCTTCTATTCATAATAGTCCTGGCTTAGTTATACCCCACTGCATCCCAAAGGAAATGGCAAATTTTGTAAATTCTGCATTTCTCATTAATATTCAAGATGCTCCTTCAGGACAATCTGTCCCTGTTAGAACCACTTCTTGCTCTTTCTCATCCTCTTCTTTCAGGGAAGAAAGTGGGGTGCCTGCTCAGACCCAGGACTGTTTGTGGTGTTCTGCTGCAGTATTAGGTAACCTATTAAGTCTCATGGGCCTAGACTGCTGTGATTCTGTGCCTTCTGGCTATTTCTATGTAACAAACCACTCCTACATTTAGTGGCTCAAGAAATTCATTATTGGCCCTGGCTGGTGTAGCTCAGTGGATTGGGTGCTGGCCTGCAAACCAAAGGGTCGCTGGTTCGATTCCCAGTCAGGGCACATGCCTGGGTTGTGGGCCAAGTGCCCAGTAGGGGGCGCACAAGAGGTAGCCACACATTGATGTTTCTCTCCCTCCTTTCCCCTCTCTAAAAATAAATAAATAAATAAAATCTTAAAAAAAAAGAAAAAATATTCATTATTGTTTTTCATCATTCTGTGGGTTTTCAGTCAGCTGCTTGGTTCTCACCTGGCCTTCCCCGTGTGGTTGCAGGCCAGTGTTGGCTGGGGCTGCAGTTTACTGCCCGATTGGGCTGGGTGGCCAAGACAGCTCATTTACATGAGTGGCAGAGGCTGGCTGGCTGCTGAGAGCCCTGTTGGGCTCCACAGAGCACCTATATATGACCTCTTGTGTGGCTCATTCTTCTCAAAACATGGTGGTTGGGTTCCAAGGGACCTGGCAGAAGCTGCAAGGCTTCCTGTGACCTTGCCTCCAAGTCCCAGACATCACTTCTGCCACACTCTGTGGGTCAAAGCAAGGCACTGAGGTCAGTCCAGATTCAAGGTGAAGAGAATTAGGCTTTGACTCTTGATGTGTGTTGCAGGATACAGGTGGGGTCCATGTTTTAACTTCCCTACTGTGCGTCAGAAGAAGGGTGTCCTCTAAGGAGTGGGATTAAGTAAATATGAAAGGCTGGAGAGGCATTGTGATGCCGCATAGGGAGCTTATGGAATGATTAACATGTACGGACGAACTGCATGGGTTTGCTGGGTAGACGCAGTACTAGGGACCAGGAAGCACACACTGAGTGAGCCTTTCTCCATGGAAGCCAGGTAGCACCCACAGAGAGAAACGTTCCTGTCCACTGGCCGCAGCCCTAAGTTAGCCCACTCCTATCACAGATGACTGAATCCCAATGTGGCGAGGGAATTTAAGTCGCAAAGTTTTAAAGGCACATTCACCTAAAAGCTCCCCCATGCTTGTTCCTACACATATGGAGTCAGCAAAACCATCTCTGTACATGGGAAGTGCACGTCACTTCACAAACACACAAAGAACGGTGCAGTCATGTGTCTGGTACACTTCTTTCCCAGTGCACATGGTAGGAGCACTCCCAGAAGGCACGCCCAAGGGGCACTCATATACTTAGAATCACACTCTGCGTGTTTAGGAAAAGGTCAAGTTCTGTCCAGGTGCTCGAAAGTCTGATTGCCTTCGTAGCTTGAATCAGGAAAATAGCTGTCCTCTTCATCACACTGCGTCAGGGGCTCCTGGGCTCTCACTGCAGAGGGTGGCTGCTCTGGGTACAGGGCACCTCTCCATCACACCGTGTCAGGAGCACATGGGCTCCTGCTGTGAAGGGCGGCTGCTCTGGGTTCAGGGCAGATGACTGTCTTGAGGGTCGTCAGGGCTACTTTCTGCCCGTGCAGGTTTGTTTCCTTCCCCCTGCAGACTCCTCTCTGGCTCCCTGAACACTCAAATTTGTGTTTATCTGTGCTGAAAATTTAGAGGCAAGATAAGTGACATTTCAAGCTATTTATAACCAGAGGCTATGAATTAGGCTTTGTATTAGACATATGTTAAATGTTGGTCATGGGGAAAGGTAGGAAGAATACCCCTAGGTGTGAAAAGCAGATATGTAGAAGTTCAAAGAAGTTGAAGCCAGAATATGGCTGTGTGGGGTTAGTACTCTGGTGATTTGTGACATACACGCCTGTGGAATGCTAAACCTTTAGGACCGTGGAGGTACCATTTATATAGGGCCAATATTTTTATAGGACCAGGAGGGAATTTGGCAAGGGTGAGGAGCATGGAAGAGGCGTGGGTGAGAGGGTGAGGAATGGGGCCACAATACAGGCACGGACTCAGCACAGTGGACAGAACACGCAAGGAGACGGACTCCGCTCTGGCCTGACTCCATGTCCACATAGATCATCCTGCACAGAGACTCTCCTGTTCATCGGCTCCAATGGAGAGTCCACACCCTCCCCCTAACAGGCTGCTGCAGATCCACCATCCACCTTCCTTCCTCACTTCCGTTCACTCTAAACATGGATGGAACTCCTCCTGTGTTCTGTCCACAGGGTCCGCACCAGACGCTGTGTTTCGTGGAGGGACCAAACACCTGAACTCATGCTGCGAAACACACAACAAACAAGCAAACAAATAATTTGAGATTGGGACCGGTGTTTTGGAAAACTGGGGGTGTGCTAAAGAATAACAGGGATCCCGTTTTGCTTAGGAGGTTCAGGAGGTGACGTGAATGATCCCAGAGTCACTGGCTAAACTTTGACGTGTATTTTGTAGTATTTTTAAGTTTCTCAAACTGCATGTTGCTAAGGTTCAAATTAACACCACTGTTGCCTTTGCTGAGCCCAAGCTGCAGGGTGAGCCGCATTTCTGGGGAGCAGGGGGAAGCGGCCCCATGGCCAGAGCCCTCCTGGATGACACTTTCCTCATGCACCACCCCTCTCTCCTCAGGGAAGGGAGACGTGTTTGGAGATGTGTTCTGGAAGGAAGCCACCCTTGCCCAGTCCTGCGCCAACGTCAGGGCCTTGACCTACTGTGACCTGCACGTGATCAAACGGGACGCCCTGCAGAAGGTGCTGGAGTTCTACACGGCCTTCTCCCACTCCTTCTCCCGGAACCTCATTCTCACCTACAACCTGAGGAAGAGGGTGAGCTGGCAGTGTCCCTGTCTTCTCTACCAGGAGCGGTCCCCGTGCGCTTAGGGTCACTGCGCGGGCCGGGAAAGTCCTTTCGTGGTTATTTGAATGGAACCATTGGTTCTGCGGGGGTTCCGTTCATTGCTTGCTCTTCAGTGCTCTTGCTATAGAACGCGGGAGAGAGGAATATTACAAGATTAAAAGACGGGTCAATTTTAGAGCAGAAGAGATGCATTCATGAGTGTGTCCCTGGCTTCCCCCCAAAATATTTAGACCTTTAATATTTTGAAAAGACAACTAAAACATGAGATCATTAGTCCATAAAATGGCTGAATGGGGCCACTTAGGCAAACTGAATTCTCCCTGGTGACTGGGACCCACTGAGTGATGTGAGGACATTAGCCAGTGGGGCAGTAATAATTTTTTAAGAGATATGAAAAGCATACAGTTGGATCCAGAAAATAAGAAACATATGGACTATGGTGGCCTAGAGATTATTTTATATATGAATGCCAATTCTACTGCTTGAGGAATATTAGTATTAAGAACCAAAAGATTTCTTATCTGAAGTTGTTTCTTGCACCCTTAAATCATCGGAATTGCTCCATCTGATTGGAGGATTAAAATATTTGTCTTGTACTCTAGGTTTTCATGGTTGATTTTCTTGCACTGTATTTAACTCTTTTAGTTAAATCAGTAACGATGTAGCTCTGGGTCTACAGAAATCATCTGGAAGGATTGTCATAGAAATTTTGCCAAAAAGACTTTCTAATCTTCCCCCCAAGGTCCCTGTCTCTATTAGCATTGTTCCTGTCACCGGAGGTTCCAAGCTAGAACCCTGGCCCCGCCATGATCCTTCTCCTCTCCCTTGCCTCAGGTCATTTACTCATCAGACCCTGCAGGTTCTGCCTCGGCTCTCAGACCCGAGTCCATGCTGTGCTTCCTCCTCAGGGCTCTCCCAGGGCCCTCAGGACACGGTGCCCCTGATACAGGCCCTTCCTGTGGACAGAGCAGTAGGCTCCAAACATGCCCTCCCGCCTTGCGTCTGTCCTCAGTGCGGTGCTCTCTCTTCTGGTCACGTGAGTGACCTTAGGAACTAATCAGACCCTATCTCTCCCTCGGTGAAGGTTTTTGCTCCCGCTCTGACTGCAGGATTATGTCTGCACCCTTCAGCCTGGCTTATGTGGTTTTTCACATCTGGCCCAAACTTAGCCCCCACGCCCGTCTCTGGCACCCTGAATATTCCCACCCTGAGGACTCGGCACAGCTCTGCAGCCATGCAGCGCCCTCTCGGAGCACTGAGCCCCTACATGGGCTTCCTGGGCCCGGGATTCTTTTCTCTCTTTCCATCTGTGACAGACAGTTGTTACCCTTAAGATTCTGCTGAAATGTTTATTTGTTCATTCATCAAACCCAGGACATACCAACTGAACTGGATAGACATATAAAACTGAGTAACATTTGGTTCCCAGTCTCCAGGGACCTAGAGTCCCATCGAGGAGACAGCCACAGGAAGCACAGTGCGGTGCATGATGCTAACTAAGTACGGTGAGTGTGACTTGTACGGAGGGTTGGGGGAGCCCAGAGGAGGAGGGCAGCTAAAGGGGCAGTTAAGGAGAAAGTGTGAGCCGGTGGTACCTGAGCTGAGCCTTAAAAGATGAGTTTGCCAAAAGAGGAGAGGAGCCAGGTGTTCCAGCTGGAGGGGCAGTTTGAAGCAAAGGCACAGAGAAAGGAAACAGTCTTCCAATCCTTTGTAAAAGATTCTAAATGCCTGTCATTGGGTTATCCCAACAATAGGCTTCCAAGTATTTTGCATATCTTGAAGTGAATGCCTATGAGTCTCTGCTCAGAGACCTGGGAGGGCAAGGGCTTGGTGAGTTGGTGTCCCCAGTGCCTAACCCAGGACAGAGAAATAAACCTCTGGGGATGGCAAGGAGAAAGTGATGGGATCTCTGGGCCTCAGTTTCCACGTCATAACATGTGACATTGTAACTAGATGATTTTTTTTATGGTTCTGTGATTTAAATGCTGGTCATTTAAATTCCAGTGGGGAATCGGCAGGGGTAGAGAAGAGAGAGTATTTACAGTTCTTCCTTATTTATCTGGGAACATGGAATGCTCGCTGCTGATACTTTTAGCCAAGTAGATTCTCTTAAAGTCTATTTTTTGATTTATTCCTTCTTTTTATGAAAGCAAGTTGATTATAATTAGCTTTCAGTGTTGCTGATAATATAGATTGAAAATGTGCACTTTGGGTTATTTGGAGGAGTAATCATCTTCAAATAATTGTGGATCTAATCTGTCTTAAAAAACAAGGGCAACAGCAAAAGCACCACCTCGGTGGTCAGATGATTGACAGCTCTAGAGAAGAGAAGACTCGGTGGAGGAGCTTTAGGCATGGTCTGTAGGGCCGTGAAGCACAGAGAAGGAATCAGAGCTGCAGACAGTACAAGGAAGACCTTGGAAAAGTCCCGAGCTGCCCCATGAAGGCAATAGGCAGCTTTGAGTGATATCAGCCTGCCTGTCCTGAAAGTATTTAGGCATTCCCCTAGGTGCCCCTCACAGACATGTGAAGGGGACTTAGGTAACTGGTGGAGAGTCGCATTAGTTGACCTTGAAATATCCTTTCAATCGCAATTGCCAATGAGTCTGCTGTAGATGCAAGAGAATTTTAGCCAGATCCTTTCTATAAAGAGGTAGCTGTTCATTTTCTCAGAAAAAAAGAGGCTTGTCACATTGGTGTTGCCATTGTCGTCTCTCACCGTGTCCTTCTGAGAATTAATTTATAGTCACAGAGGGCATAGGAGACGAGAACATTACAGGCATGAATTATCCTTGTAGCTAATTTTTTGCTGGCAAAGTAAAGTGCATTCTTGTGGTTGTTTTTATCTTGGCAAAATCGAGCGTGTTATTTGCTAAGATTCCCGAGAACACAGTGCCTTCAACATCTGTTTGGGGAATTGTTTGGCGTTGCGGGCCTCTTCTAGCGCACAGCGGCAGCTCAGTGCTGGAAGGTGCTCCGTGGCTGTCCAGTCTGTCCTGCCTTCCCCCCGCCCTCATTTCACACTGGGTAAGTAAGGAACGAGCCCTGACTCGGTGACCAGGCTGCTCTCTGCTTCTCACTGCTTCCTGGCCTACACCGGCCTCTATATCTGGCCTCTGTATCTAAGCCTCATCCTG
The DNA here is from genome assembly GCA_007922815.1 of Macrotus californicus. Lineage (NCBI taxonomy): Eukaryota > Metazoa > Chordata > Mammalia > Chiroptera > Phyllostomidae > Macrotus > Macrotus californicus. The sequence goes on along the minus strand of VMDR010001375.1, from coordinate 92,667 downwards.
GCATCCCTAAATCCGTGTGCATAAACCCCAGCTCTCAGCACTGCTCTGAAACCCAACTCAGAAGGGCAACTGTTGCCTGATTCCATTTCCCCAAAAGAACCTGAGGTCATAGGCAGGGATGAAGGAGACAGAACCTGGAAGCCAATTTAGTATGCTGACCTTTGGTTTTCCTTGTCTGTGGGCGCTGAGCCAGAGGAGACCTCCGACTGCGTCCTGCCTGTGCCACTTAGCACTGCTCTAAGTTACAAATGCTTCTTCGTCTGTAAAATGGGAACGATGAGAAGTTCTGCCCTTACAGGATAATTGTGAGGGTTAAACAATGCTTGCAAAGCTCTTTCACACAGGGTCTAGCACACAGTAGGTGCTCAGTTAAGTTGTCAGTTATTACGATTTTGTTCTGTCCACTTGACACCCTACTCCACTCTCCTCTTTATTATCTTGTGCCTTTTGGAAAATAAAAACAAGGCAATTCCTCTGACTTTGGTTGTACAGGGTACTCACTCTGCTGAATGGATGTTCTGTGGGGTGGATTTTATTACAGGGTTCTCTGCACCTCTCACAGCACACGCGGGGCCAGCTGATCTGGAAAGAGGACGTGGTGCTGGCCTCACTGTCATGTTGAGCTCCTGCCAGAGAGCGATCAGCACTCACCCTCTTTTTGGCCAGTTCCATTCACGGAGGGGAAAGTTAGGCTGTTCTGACATCTCAGGTCAGTCGCTGGTGAGTCAGGCTTTGCCAAGAGGAAAGCACAGCATCTTCTTTCTTCTGAGGGAGGTGGTCTGTAGTTGTCCATGAAGATGAGGGGAAGAGGAGCCTTCTTCATCCCAGACCCTTGGCTCCCTAGGGTGCCAGGCTCTCCCGGCATTTTCCTCCAGGCCCCGAGTCATCTTCTGCCTATAATCAGAGCTTTGCACACTATTAATAGTAACATTCTTACCAACTCCCGGTACTATGCAAGCTACATCACAACGTCAGTGTGTGCTTTCCGTCAGCTTCTTAAATCCTCAGGACAGCCTCATGGCATTATAGAAGCAACCCCATTTCCCAAGGGAGTAGACTAGGACCCTGTGGAGAAGAGAATCACTTTTCCAAGGTCACCCAGCTGGTAAGTGACACCCTGCACACACCCCTTTTGTTAGGCAGCATCACGTCCAGCGCTTGGCCTCTGTGAACAGTGGCTCTCAGCTTTTCCCATGTCGGCGTTCTCTGGCTTCTGCTTTCTCCCAGGCTGTTGACGTTTCAGGGTGGCACAGGCTGTCTGCAGGGCATCTCCAATGACCATCTCTACCCAGCAGCACACTCAGACACAGCAATACCCAGGTAGGGAGATAGGAAAGGTTTCCCCTCCTAGGCACAGGCACATACTGCCAGGTGGCTGGGGAGGCATGACACACCTCACTTTGGTTAGGCAGCAGGCGAACCTGGCCATGACATTAGTAACTTACTAGGAAGACCACCAGCTTCGGCGCTAAGGTTCTGGGTCTGAATCCTTATCGGACTGCCTACTAGCTGTGTGCCCTTAGGCAAGTTACTGAACTATTGGAAGCCTCATCTGCAATAAATGTCTGATAAAGGTTCCTCCTTATTAGGTGTATTGTGATCGCTTGTATTAAAAAAGAAGACATTAAAAGAGACATACACCTGTAAGAACCACTCACTACGTACATATTTGTTTCCCTCTCCTCCCACTGCCCATCCCCTCCCTCCACCTTCAGCCTCCTCCGCCATTGGACGTCCCAGGTCATGCTTTGCTCCCATTTGCTTATAACCCAATCCTTTCTCCCCTGATTGTTTCACTTGGGCTATACTTTCCTTTCAGCTTGGGATAAGGTTTTATTCCCAGGCGCTGGCCAGGGGGATGGAGTCCTCCAGCCCCTCAGTAGGACGTAGAGGAAAGGGGCCACAGGTGAATAGCACACTGCAGACAAGCAGTGAGGTAATCCCCAGTAGTCAGTGCATGGGATAGTTGGCATGTAGGTGATTGGGAGGGTGGTTCTCATTCTCTATGTGTGGGCCTTTACTTTTAAAGCTAATATTGTTGTGTGCTTGAGTATGTTTTTGCAGTGTTTGCTTAGATTAATTTGTTCCAGGATGGATTTTTCTTAGCTTGCTGAGGCCCCAGCCTAGTGAGTTAGGGAGGGAGCCGGGACTATACTAACTGGTGCTTTTGAAGCAGGGGCCTCCTCGTGCCTGTTTTCTAAAGTGGAGGTTGCCATAGTGAACTATGTCTTGCATCCTGTATGTGTATTTCTAGCCCACTGTAACCAAAGGGAATTTTATTCTGGAAAAGAGAAGATCAAGTCATGGAGCCTCAGAGAGAGCTCTGCTCATAAGTGGCATTGGAAAGCCTTTCAATTTTCTCCCGAACAAATTTTTGCAGAAGGTCGATATGATGGAAAGAGAGACTGCAAGCCAGGTACTTAGAAATGCGTCTCTTTCCCCATTGAATCATCACAACCTAAATTGTTAAAGTGATCCCTACATAGCCCATATTTTCCCTGTCACCCCTCCTTAGTGAGGGCTTCTGTGGAATTAAAATAATCCATTAGACTGTCAAGCCATAAAGATAATAAAATCAGGGTATTGGAACAGGGGTAGGGAAGGGGACAGATGATGTGAGTGATAAGATCACAATTCTTTCAGGACAACAAAATGTCAGTCAAAGCCAAATCCCTTTTTCCTCAAGAAAATCCAGAAGTATTGTTCAGGACCTGTGTGTCCTTCCATGGATCCTCAGAGACCCTCCCTGCAGTTCCCCCCAAAACTTAGCAGAATCCCAGGTGGGAGATGATGAAAGTGTTCCATTCTTTATGTCTAAATCGGCTTCAACTGCAGGCAGTCAAGCGGTATCCAGCCATTTTTAAGGAACCAGTAAAATTTTGGAATGCATATGGGCTTTAAAGCTTCATCTTCATACCTGGGCTTGGCCACTTGCCATCTGGGTGGTGGGGGAGATTGAATAAGCACTGCCGTTCCTCTTCTGTGGAGTCATACTGTCTACCCCAAAGGGTGGCTCTGGGGAAGGGTGGTCAAGTACTGGGCACAGTGCCTTACATGCAGCAGGTGCACTGTCCAGTTAGTGCCCTTCCATGATTCATAGGATTGGGAGGACCAGAGCCAAGGAGAGCAAGAGCTGTAACAGTTTGGCTCACAGAGTGATCACATGGAGGCAGCAGGGAATCATAGTTAAAAATGTGGACTCCAGAGTCAGAGTACTTGGGTTCAAAGCCAGGCTCTCCTTAGCAACCTTGGGCCAATTGCCTAACCTCTCCGGGCCCCAATTCATTCATTTATAAAGCAGAGGCAGTAATATACCTTGGCAGGGTGCTTTGATGTAGCAAGTTCTTGATGTATGTGTTGTCACCATTAGGTGATAAAAGTTTTAAAAGAGGAGGAGGGGCTGAATTTTAATACCTACAAATTTATAGTCAGATGAATCTAAGAGCTGTGCCTGGGCCCCCAAGTAGCACCAGACAACCAGGTGGCTCATCGGTGGGGTTTGGTAAAGAACAGTGCTACTGGACTCATCATGGACCCGATTTCCTCCGACGGGTGGAGGGGATGGTAGAGTCCAACGTGGATGCAGGGGAAGTTGTGATTTATCTTTCCACTTATCGACCTTAATGTATTGCGACATAATGTGTTTATCACAAGTTATAAAAGATCTGGTCTAGTTCAGGGGACCTGGAGGCCAATGCAGTCCTTTGGGGAGTGCTGTACTTTCCTCATAGTGTCTTAGAAGTGCACACTTGACTCATATTAAGTGCTAATGAATCCCAGATCAGTCCCCAGTGAGCAAGTTGGCTTCTTGATGACTCTGGTGGGTAGGCCAATGTTTCTCACATTTATTTGGTCCCTGAACACCATTTTGAATTCTACTGAGAAGTATCCATTATCTATTATAACACACCTGTTAACACCCATCAGAGCTAGTGTTTTGCAGAACATCTTTAGGAAGCAGAGCCTATGCCCCTTAATGTCTCTTCTGGCTCAAGTGGTCAGTGACCTATAGAATGGACAGGTCTTGTCTGTGGACCATCAAGAGGCCACAGATACACCAGCAGTGGGAATCTCCCCCATGTGGTGCTCAGTAAAATCCCAAAGATTATTGGCTGATTCTCCCTGCTTTCTGCATAATCTCCTGAACTCAGCTTCCCCCACCTGCCCCCAAGTGCCCAGGAGCCCATCCATTTTCTACTGCGCCGCCATCCTTACGTTGTGAAAGAACCTTTTGTCTTCATTTGGCAGCACATGTGCTGATATTGATAGAAGGCTGTGAAAGCTGTTTTCTCCCTGGCTTCAGCGGGCTTCAAAGCCCCTCCTTACAAGTTACTTTCTCATTCTTTTATTGTCTTGATCAAATTTGGTGTCCCTGCCTCATCTGCCATGTTTCTGTGCTTCCTTGTCTCCATTTAAGTGCTCCCTCCACTCTTAGAAAGTTGCTCTTTGGTTTTGAGTATGTCCTTATCAATTTTGCCAGTGAGTCATGGAGATTTTCATTCTAGCCCATGCTTTTAGTAAGTGGAGAGTTGGGATTTGAACCCAGGCTGCCTGTCATAGGAATAACTACCTTTTCAAATGTTGGATTAATAGAAGCAAATGTTAGTTTATCCTCTCCAAGGAGACGTTGGACAAATGCATCCGAAGCTCATGCACTGAATCTGTCCCAGCCCAGATGTCCACAGACCGTTTCTGATGTGGTGTGTCATGGGTCCATCCAGTTTGGGGTTTCTCACTGCAAACTTTGTTGGTTACAATCTACTTGTTACTAGTGTCACCTAATGCTCTTGTTCTGCTTGTACTTAACTTAGACATCCCGAGTGAAATTCTGGGGCCCTGACTCCATGTAGCTTCTCTTTAATCTCTCTACTGTAGGAGAAGCCCAATCCAACAAGGACTGATTGCCTTCTCTTTGTAGCTCTCATTGTACTTCCAATTCACTGTTCAATTTTTTTTTGTTCTTGTTTTTTTTGCTGTCTAGAAGCTCTGTAAGGTCTGGGTCTTCTCTGCCTTGCTCTCCTCTCTGTCCTGATCAGTTATCTTAGAGCTTGGTACAAACTAAGCATTCAATAATTCAATGAATGAATGAACAAGTGAATGACCAAAACAGCCGACCAACCAACTAACCAACAAATGAACATACGAATTCACTTACCGATATTGGGCATGTCTCTCCCTCTCTTATTGCTGTAGAGTTTTAAAGCTTTGACTATAAGATGGTATCTGTAGAGAGCCCCTCTTCCTTTTCCCTCTAAAGCTCTGTCCCTATATCCCATACTGCCCCTTTCCCCCTTTTCTTTTCCCCTGGCCCTGGGTCTAGATGTCTTCTCACCTCCATAGGTACCACTGATACCAGCATAAAATAATAAGCACCCGCATTGACTGAGTGCCTCCCTGGCAGTGTATGTGCTAAAGCCTTTCTCTGCATCATTGTCTCATTTAGGTGCTGAGGAAACTGAGGCCCAATGAGGTAAATAGTTTTCCCCAGATCCAATAAGCTCATTGGAGCTAGAATCTGAGCCCAAGTCTGCAATCGCCAAGACCATACTCTAGCTTTTGTATCCATCCCCTAAATGGGGACCCCACTTCACTGATCTTGGGGTAGCAGCCCTGGCTCATGTTCCCTTGGTTTCCTCAAAGGATGCTGTCAGACTGATGATGGCCTTAGAGGCTGCAGCATGCCCTGCCTGTTTATTCCATCAGTGAGCAGACCCTTGGCCACTGCCTCAGGGAGCCTGGGCCTCCCCAGCACAGCAGGGCTCCATGGTTGATGGCATCGGAAGGTTTGCTGCTTGTTCAGAGAAGGGGAAAGGGGAGGCAGACAGGTCTAAGGATGGGGCAGAATGAGGAGGACTGACCCTCCTGACCAGCTTCTCTTTTGCATGTGGGTCTGCTCTGGTTCCACGAAGGTGGCCATAACTCTGGCAACAGTCTATGGTAGGAATATTCACTGCAATTTATTTCAGCCTGACCTGAGAGGCCAGGGGAACGACCTTCAGCTCTGAACTGGGTGGCCAGCTTGACCGGAGATTTGCATCTGGGCTGGCCCGAGAGGGGTCAAGCCATGGCCCGGAACCCAGCCACGGCTGGGCAAAGGCCTAACGTCAGCAGGGGAATGTGATAACACGAGTCTCAGGCCTTTCCTGGCCCAGGAGTAATTAGCAGAGGCCTTGGGGAGGTCACTTTTGAGCAGATTTTGATGGTGGGGGTGGGAATTTACCAAGCTGAGAGAGCAATCCAGTCCTTAATGGGTGTCCCTCTGCCTTGGGTGCTCATCCACCTTAATGTAAGCCACCTCTGTGCCCCACAGAGGGCAACCCTGGCCTCATGATGGCTCAGAGGTGGTTGATTAAGTGGTGATACTTAACCAGGAAGTGGTCTTTGCATGGATAATGGGAGAAGAGTGAATCTGAGCCACTAGTCAGTAAGAATCTGCAAAGAGAGGGTCCAGTGGGGAAAAGCACAGTTTCCCCATCCCCCAGTTTTTTTTCTTGCTCCTTCCCCACCTGGTTTTGCCTAAGAGAAGGTTGCCTGAAGATTCTAGAAGGAAATCTGTCTCAGACTTACAGAGTTGGGCTGCCACAGGATTCACCTTTTCTGGAGGTGTCTAGAGACTCCAAAGAGAAGTAGATCAACCTGAACAAGGACAAGATGCCCTCAGGGAGCCAGAGTCAGCTTGCTGTGTCTTCCCCCTCATTCCCACTGCCTTTGACAATGGTATAGAGATGCAGTAGCCCCTCAGATCTGCCCCTTTCCAATCTTTTACACCCACCCAACTGCCCCTGGACTGCCAATAGTAACAAGAGCTGGCATATCATTCATGACATTTCATTTTTAGAAAGCCCTTGGCTCTCGGCAGCGTGCAGAATGCATCTAGAACAGCTCCTGCATTCTGCTGCATTTCCCAGCACACTTCCTACAGATGCTTAAACCAGACATGAAGGTACCTTCTGGTTCACAGAGTATGGATCTTTAATAGTGGTTACTTGTTCATATTATAGCACCTGAAATCCAGCACTTCTCAGGCTGGCGTACATCATACCTTTGGCGCTTCTGGTCGGTGAGGTCTGATGGTACATCCTGACCCTGTTGGACCTCTACAACCATCTGGATGAATAAAGAAGTGAAGCAGCAACCCAGTGCCCCCAAGCAGTGGGAGGGCTTCCCCAGGCGTGGGACAGACCCTGTCGCAGATGCAGGGGGCGGGTGGCAAGAATAACATGGAAAATGAAGAGAACCCCTGAAGAGTTAGGAAATGGCATAGAATACTAAAAATCCTTGGTGAAAGATGTCAACTAGACTTATTGTGGTGCTCATTGAGCAACATATACAAATGTTGAATAATTATGTTGTACACCTGAAACAATAGAATGTCATGTGTCAATTATATTCCCCCCCAAAACACTGGAAACCCTGACAGGGAAAAGTGCATCACAGGGGGCCCGGAATTCGCAGCGTGCCATACCATCCCTGCTTCCCTAGAGCCCCTCACTCAAACACTTGGAAGATTTTGCCATAGGAATTTCTTTTAATGGCATTTCATCAAAGAAATGTTGATATAAGGCTTGGGAGGTGTGGAGGGTGCTGCTTTTCTCCGACACCTTCTCCATTTGGTTATCACTTGGCTCTGGGGTAGGGGGGCTTGGGAAATTTGTTCTGAGTGGAAGCCACTTTCTTTTGGCCTAGGACAGTGAGGATCTGGAGAAAGAACTGGCAAAGGGAAAGAAAGAGGCCTGAGAAATAAAGGCCGAGGCTACCGTGACTGGAGAGTTTCAGGATGATGAGTGGGTTTTGCAGACGTTATTTACTGAAGACAGAAGTGTCTGCTCTGCACAGCTGGACTTCTTGCCCAGGGAGGCTGATGCCTTTGCTAACCCACAACTGTGGGCCTGGCTGGAAGAGAAACCCAGGGAAGGGCTTGCATGCCAAATCCCGTTTTCCCAGCCCTTCGGCTTCCAGGCCAGCTGAACCCAGCAGCAGAGGGGCTTTGTTTCGCTGTTGTGCTGCCTGCTGAGGCAGTGGGGAAGCTGCCAGGGTTTTCATCCTGGGCTTTGTGGTTAAGCACTTCCTAACTCTACTCTGACATTTCTCTCATGTTAGAACCCGAACAGGGGGCTTTCTGCTGGAGGCTTGCAGAGTAGTGCCGAAGGCAGCTCCTAATTACCTGTGGTCACCAGCGACAAAACACCTTGGAATCTATAACCAGTCATTTCAAGCAGCGCTTCCACTTCTACCAGCCCCAACTCACCTGAGAGTGGAGCGCCCTCCCATGCCAAGAATAGGCAGCACCCCTGGGCACTGTGCTTCCTCCCCGCACTGCTAGTGACTGCTTTGTGTGCTTGGGGTTACAGAGAGGGCCAGAGCATAAGCAGCTGCCCTTTTAACACTGCACGGTCTTTGCTACTGTCCCTTTCCTCAGAGCCAGGCACTGTTTTGCACTCTTGTGTGCACGCCCCTCTCACACCCATGGCTGGAGGTTTGCAGGCCTCCCCATGGACTGGTTTGTCGGCCAGCAGCATTGCTACTGCCCTGTGCAGACGCGCATGTGCAGCCTTTCCTTCTGGCAGTGATTAGTCCTGAAAGAGGTAGCCACACTCCCTCCACTCCCTCCAAAGGCTCTGGTGAGAACCCTTCCTCATCCCTTTCAGCTTCTGGTGGCTCCTGGTGAGCCCTGGCTTGTGGGACCATGAATAATCCTTTCCTCTGTATGCAGGTGGCTTTCACCCCTTGCCTCTGTGTGTCAAATCCCCCCTCTTTTCTTTTACACAGGCACCATTGATGGATTCAGGCCCACCAGAAACCCAGGCCAATCACAGCTGAGGTCTTTAAATTAATTACATCTGTCAAGACCCTATTTCCAAATAAGGTCACCTTCATGGGGACTGGCATTTTAGGACCGGGACATATCTTTTGGGGGATGCAGTTTAAGTCAGGATACCGCCCTTTCCCTCCTCTTCTTCTCTGCTTTCTTCCGCCTCTCTCTACTCTTCGGTCTCCTCATCCTTCACTTCTCTTTCCTCTTCCTCCTTGAGTAACTGCCGAGCACAGGGATATTTTTCTTTCATAACAAATACACTTGTGCCCTGACTGGTGTGGCTGAGTGGATTGAGCACCAGCCTGCAAACCGAAGGGTTGCTGGTTAGATTCCCAGTCAGGGCACATGCCTGGGTTGTAGTCCAGGTCCCCAGTAGGGGGCGTGTAAGAGGCAACCACATATTGATGTTTCTCTCTCTCTCTCTCTCCCTTTCACTCCGTAAATAAATAAATAAATAATCTTTAAAAAATATGCTTGTATAATTTGTGCTTCATCTCTTGGGTGGTCCTTGGAATAAGGTCTAAGTATTTGGTTAATGCTTTGAATCTCAGAGCGACTTATCATTTGCCTTTGCTTTCTTGTGAGTGGTGTCTATGTGAACCCAGCAGAAGGCTCTGCTTGGAAAGAGTTTTGTGTTAGACATTAGAGAGAACTTCCTGCCAGCAGAGGTTTGTGAGATGAATAAGTAACCCCTAAGGGGTATGGACACCTCTTCGTGCAGATGGTTAAGAACAACCCTTAGTTGACCTCCTAGCTCTGATCTCTGTCGTTTTCTTGTTCTAAAATCCTCACAGCCTCAGAATACAGGTCAGACCCAGGGGTCTCAGGTATACTCCTGCAGAGTGCAACGCTCCTTCAGGCTATGTTCTGAGCCCGGCCCCACTCCGTGAGGGTTACAGAACACACTACATACTTACTGCCGCTTGTGTCCTCGCCCTGGGAATAGGCCACAGGAATGACCTATGTCACCACCTCCCATCAGGACAGAGCCTTCCAAATCCAGCTGAGATGCTGCCTGCTGTTCTCTCCCCCGTCTCCATTCAGCTAGAATCTCTCTCCTCTGATTTGTCTTTCCATGGTATTTGTCCTCTAGAGGAGGTGTCACTCATGGTTTCTTATGTGTTAGGCAGATATCAAATTTTTTCCTCTGGATTTGGGGGCCTTATTCGTATTTTTATTTCATGCATTTCTTCAAGTCATGCCTGGCATTTAGTAAACAATTATTTCAGCTACTTAGAATCACAACTAAGTTGCCACTCACTCTGCTTTTGTGTTTCAAGTCCAAAGTTCACAGGTGGGAATTCCAGCCCCACGTCCTCTCTGTCACCGCTCTCCAGCAGGCACCCTCAGCCCACCACACTGCTCTCCTCTATCCCAATTTGCCAGTGACTGCCCTGGTTTCAGCATTTCAAGTTCCACATCGTGAGAAACTCCTCAGTGTCGGGCAAACTGGTCGCCTTATTCCACACTGACCCTCCCCGACTTGCCGAAAATACCTATGAACTGAATTGTAGCTCAGGCTCCACCTTTCTCTCATCCTTTGTCATAGAGCTGCTGGACTCTTCTTCACCGTCAGGTGGGCATCTGGCCCCAGCCCCACAGAGCCCTCCCAAGGCTTCCCCCAAAGGCAGTCTCATAAATTCGACTTCCCTGCTCCACCTCACTGCAACTCTCACCCGAGGGTCCATGTAGCAGACCATCCCGGGCAACTTCTCTCTCCGCTCCCAGTTCCCTGCCTTTATCAAATCAAAGAGGGTCCTGGGAGGACTGGATCACAGATGAAACCCTCTCCTCTGTAAATCCACAACTCAGAGATACCTATCCCATAAAGCTCTCCCCAGGGAATGCTTTCACCTGCTCACTGCCCCTCCTTCTTCCCCTGGGAGCCTCTAAGTGATGGAACCTCGGCTAGTTTGTTGGGACCTGGGCTCTACCCCAAATTTGCCATTAGTACGAGTTCTTAATCTTAGTTTTGCTAATTGTAAAATGAGAAAGTTGGGTGAGGCCTAATGTTTTTACCAGCCTTACCAAGGTTGGACCCGAAGGGCTTCTGCATGATCCAAATGCTTTAAGCAACATAGCAACGGGAAGAGGCCTCTGCAATCGTGGTACATCCCCACCACCTGTTCCCACTTGACTGTAATTCCCGTCTTTATCCTTTGATTCCCTGTAACCCCATCCTGGCCCAGCTGTGAGTGGGACCACAAAGCCGCCGTCTACAGTCGAAGAGATTTTAAAGGACAACTAGAAGTCCATGATTCTTTTTCTGTGACTCGGCTGACACAACAAGATTCGGAAGGAGAGGTTACATTTCTGAGCCTTGGTCCTGGCTGGATTTCCACCAGACCCAAAGCTATGTCTGATTTTTCCCTCTGCTCTCCAGAGGAATTTGTCGGGACCCAGTTGTGGTTACTCTTGTACATTTTCGATGTAGCTGAGCCCTATTGAAGCAATGGCCTGGATGACTTTCCCGCCTCAAACTCTAAAATGCGTGTACGTGTTTATAAATGCGCACGTACTTTTAACACTTGCACCCCATGTTACTTTGAACAATGCACCTGCACTTTCTATCTCACCTGATACTTGCAACAACTTTGTAAGGTTGGTACAATTATGACCCCTATGTCCCATACGGGGAACCTGAGGCTTAGGGGAGTGAAATGTGGAAGTATGGGGCAAAACTAGAACTTGAACTTATATCCTGCAACTCTAAATCTCCATCCCTTTCTGCATGCCCACAGCAGGTGGTGAATAGCCTGGGACCCCACCCCCCTCTCTGTAAGGCCCATGAGAACATCGCATTGACAGAGGTGGCCATGGGTAGCTGCCTCGTCCTCAGGCTAGTTCTGCAAACCAGTGTCTCTCAATCTTTAATGTGCACACAGATCAGCTGTGATCTTGTTAAAATGCAAATTCCAGCTCAGTAAGTCTGGGGAGGGGTCAAACTTCTGCATTTCTAGCAAGCTCCCAGGCAATGCTGATGTTACTGGTTGGGATGGCACTTTGAGGGGCACACTTTGCATGGCAGGGCTGTAACAGCTCTAGATGACACATGCAGAGGGGAAAGGACAGGAATCTGTGTATCCCCAGGCTGGCACCACTGTCCTTCCCCACGGGACAGGGACTGTGGAGAGACCCAAGAAACCTGACCCCTGCAGTGTAGAGGGCATGCTCCCATGTGTTGAGGGGCAGTTTAGTTATGATTCCAGTTGCTTAAATAATTGTTTACTTAGCACTCATCATGTTGTTGTCACTCAGGACTCAGGTGGCAAAACAATACAGTCTCTCAGGGAACACAGTCAGGGTCGCAGATGAGGGCCCTTTTCCACCCTGATGCTGAGGCTCTGCACATAATGGGAGCGGGTGGACAGTGTCGGGGGTGAGGGACCGGGTGAGGGTTTCAGGCCTGTGGCCTTGAACAGAGCTGGAGAGGGTCAGGCCTGGCTCGAGGGGGCTGGTACAGGGAGGCCTCAGAGTGACAGAAGCCATGTGGGGTCAGACAGCCCAGCCAGGGAGGGTGGATATGTCCACACTAAGCCAAATGCAGCCCTCCTGTTCGAAAAGCTCCAGAAATGATGCCCTGGGGTGGACCAGGGGGGCCTTCGGGGCAAGGTTTGGATCTCCAGTGGAAGGCCCTGGCACCTCCTAGGGGAGCAATATGTTCAGTAGAGTAATAAATAACACATGATTACGTAATACATTATATGAGTGTGCAATTTATACAGTGCTGTAATATTTTGTTGGGTTTTCTAATCACCCTTCCCCAGGAATGAGTTCCTCCCTAACGTGCAGCCCTGTGCTGGGCACTGTGCTGTCTCTAACACACTTCTAAGGTTTTCGAGGGCAGGGCTTACAGCTTTGGGGGTATGTGTGCTTCTGCACATAATAGTTGCTCCATAGTGTCCCATGAGCCAAGGATTTTTCCCTCCTCTAGATCCTTCTAAAGTGGTTGTCTGTGAGGCAGACTGAGTATGGTGTGTTTTGGTTTTTGCTTTTGATGGTCAAGGTTGGGTATGATCATGTGATAAGAAAACCCAACTACCCACCCTCCCTCGCCATCCCCACAGTCTCCTGGACTCAGGAGCATGACACATTGTCTTCTGCTCCCCTGCTGTATCTTACACGAGACGCATCACCCAGAACCTGGCCTTCTTGCCCTTGCAGCTGTGGCCTCTGGCAGAGAGAAGCCAGCTCTGCTCCAGAGCAGAGCCAAGACCTGTGGCTGGTGATGCTGCTGTGCCTGAACACACACATGCACACATGTGCGTACATATAAGAACTCACACACAAACATACATGTAAACACATGCACACAGACGCAAGCATGCACTCCAAAGGTGCTTTACTCACGTGTTCCCTGGCAGATGATCTCTCCTCATGAGTTAACTCTTATTTATGTAGTTTTCTTTGTATAATGACTGCACAGGTGATTTGGGCTACAATACACCAGTCTTTATGATGATACATAGGCCTGTTTTCACAAATGGAAACCAGTTGGTAGACTATCCAAATGATAACTAGCAAAATCCTAGACTGAAGAAGTGTGTTTAAAAAGTAGGTAGACTACTCCCACAGTCCAGCTTACTCAGGAGTGAACTACAGACAGCAAACATGGCCTGAGGGGGGCCTCCTTTAACAATAAGGGCCATGATTTGCACCTGAAAGGAGCCAACTGTGTATTCCCTTCCCAAGTCCTAGGTGTTTATTTGTGTGCCCCTTAAATCATCTAACAGATGCAGTGGTACAAGGCAGCCCTGTCCCTCCCAACCTAATGAGACCCCAGCTTAAAGCACTTTACGATAACGTGCACTTCTCTTGCCCTCCTCACTGCGCACTCAGAAACAGTGGGATGAAGTGAAAGCCCCCAAGGCAGAACAGAAGGGTTTTCTCCTTGCCGAACCCCACCACCCACACCCTGAGCTCTCTTGCCAGCAGGCCAGTGGCTGCCTAACTATCCCCCAGCCCGGTCCCCAGACCTCCCAGCAGGTGCTCTCCTCCCCGCCTTCAGATTGTTGGCGCCATGCAGTCAGCCTGGCTCCCTGAGGGCTGCTCAGCTCTGGCTGTAACTGGCACCCCCCAAATATCAGGCATACTCAGGCCCGTGGAGAGCACCGAGCCTCTGCCCCAGGACCACCCAGGGTGGACACGGTGACTGGAACTATCTTGTACTCGAAGGGGAGACCTGACTAAAACCACGAGGCAGCCTGGCCCTCCTGGGAAAGTGGGGTTTGCCCTGATCCTGCCATTTCACCCCAGAGGCCCTCCCAAGGCACTCTGACCGAATTTTGTTTAGTTAGCCGCCTGTGCACCGAGGGAGGGAAACCAACCACACAGTGCCTTCCCGACACCCACAGGAAATGCTGGGGCTGTTGGGCAGGTCCCGAGCTCCAGGCCCCTCGCTTTGGCCAGAAGCTCACATTTCTCCATCTTTTGTGAAGTAATCTCTGTTTAATTTATCCCATGAAACATTTACAATCGGCCTCCTTCCTGACTTTTAATTTTTCAGTGCTTTCATCTCTGTCTTCTTTATTTCCTTCCTGCTGCAATACATTTCCTGGACCTATAAATAAGGCCACTGACAATGCTTTGAAGTATTTTTGTAGTATCCTCCAGCCCTGAAAACGCATAGACAGACAGACACACGCGCACGCACATGTGCCGGGAACTGAGCCTCCTCCATCTGTTTTTTTAACTTGAACCTCTCAGGTACATTATTCTTCCTCTCACTCTGCCTTTGCCTCCCGCAGCTCATTAGGTCTGTTCCAGACAGTTTCTCCGTGAGCTCTCCTCCAGAGAGCCGGGACAGTGGGGACGTCAGGGACCTAATCAGGGCCTTTATTTACTCTACTTTTTTAAAAGTATATTTTATTGATTATGCTATTACAGTGGTCCCATTTTTTTCTCTCCTTTATCCCCTTCCTCCCTGCACCGCCCCCCCCTACCCTCCAGCATTCTGCCCCCACAGTTCATGTCCATGGATTGTACATATTAGTTCTTTGGCTTCTCCATTTCCCATACTATTCTTAACCTCCCCGTCTCTTTTGTACCTACCGTTTATGCTTCTTATTCCCTGTACCTTTTCCTTCGTTCTCCCCCCACCCCCTTCCTGCTGATAACCATCCGTGATTTCCGTTTCTGTGATTCTGTTCCTGTTCTAGTTGTTTGCTTAGTTTTTGTTTTTGTTTATTAGGTTCTGTTGTTGATAGTTGTGAATTTGTTGTCATTTTGCTGTTCATAGTTTTTACTGGGAAAGTGCCTAAGGCAGCAAGCTGGGACTTGAGGGAACCACATTGAGACTCAGCCCCACCCCACAAGCTCTGCTGTGTGCCCAGCTGTGTGCTAGGAGACGCACAAGCCCTACGGTGCTACCTCCTTCAGCCCACAGGACATCAAGGGCTGTGAACTCTCAAACCAGAAATCCCACTTCCCATTTGCTGTGCCCCTGCATGATTCCCCTGGGGGGTTGGGGACTCAGAGGTCAAAGCCACGGGTACTAGTGCATCACAGTTTCTGGTCGAGTAAAGGGAGTCCTTTTGTGACAGCTCTTTCTAGCCAAAGGGTCCCCTTTTGCTAAGATTTACTCCAGCCAAATTCTCAGCAATAAAGTAAGACTTATTCCAGCCAAATTCCCAGAATTAAAATTATTCCTTCAGAATGCATGGTAACTAGATTTGATCCATTGTCATTTTCTTCCTTGTTTGTGTTTCTGTGGCCTTTCTGTGCCCCAACTCAGTGTCTCTGAGAAGGCCTGCGTCCATGTAGCGCCGTGCCTCTGGCCCTCAGCAGGTGACTTTCCAACTCAGCCCTGGCAGCTCTCCCAGTTGTCTGCCTTCCAGGAGTTATGAGAGCGCTATCTCTAATCAATTTGCTTCAGGCAAATTGAGTAAGATCTTGCCTGCCAGGAATCCTGTCCACTCTCTTTAGTCTACCTATGCTCTTCTGCCTACTCCCAACATGGCTCCTTTATGTGGATCTTTAGAATACAGCCATGCTGACATCAAGTTAATTCATGCAGACCACCACTGCAGGTGGCAGCAAGTGCCCAGGCTGTCCTCTTAGGTCAGTGGGCTGTGGACTCTTTGCACTTGGTACCTAAGGCCCAGTACCCAGAACACTGACTGTCCCCGCAGTGGGATGCACATCTGTGATGTAGGGCCCTCTGTGAGGGCCTCCCACACACCAAGTGCACCTCCATCTTCCTCATGCCTGCTTCCTTGCAGTGGGGCTTGGAGAGGACCATGGCTCAGGTGCAGCTTGGTGTTAGTCCCACAGCTCAGAGCCCAGGAACAAAGATTGCCTGAGTCTTTGCTTCTGCCTGGCCCCATCTTCTACAGCTGCTGTGTTCCCGTCTCCTTATTCCTTCTGCCTTTGCCTCCCCCACAGTTTGAGCAGCAGGGCTGAGGAACAAGACCATCACAGAGGAACCAGTTGGGCCTGGGTCCCTCTCTTTCCTCTTGTCATTTGGAGTTGTTTTGCTCATTTATATGGAGCATGTTATATTCACCAGCGTGTTCCAGTTTGGTAACACGAATTCATTCATCCCATTGTTGGTAAACTATCTTTACAGAAGGCAAAATGAAGTGGAAGCTTAGCAATATTCTGTTATTTTTTTGTGCCTTCATTATGATGGATGACATGGTTCAGAAAACCCTCTGGCTCACACTCGACCACTCATACCCCAGCCTTTTGAAGGGTCCCAGTGAGTTTATCAAAGCCTGCCATGGGCCAAGTTAAATGTATATGTGTCCCCTCAGAGGGGAGTTATTTAGTCTTTCTAGAGACGATTTTATATGAGGGGAGAGCAGGCACCTTGATCACTCTGATTAGGAATGATTAAAAGTGTTGCCTTCACTTGTGGTTTCGAGACACCTAACTGGTCCCATGTCTTAGCCTCTGGAAGTGGCTTTGTCTGCTGATCTGGTGCCTCCCTCATGTCTGTTGTTGCAGAAATTCTCTCCATACTTCCTGTCATTACCATCAAAAAGAGACAGGCTGATGGTGTTCTGGCTTTCAGGAGCCTAAGTTTGGTTCCTCAAAAGACTCTTTTATACAGAAAAATATTTTTAATCATAAAACTTGATGAGACACTTTTTCCCAAAGTAGGCAGAAAGGGACAGAGAAGACAGGCAACCTGAGGAGATGACTGTTTCAAAGGGGCCTGGTTAAATCCCAACAGGTAAATAACAAAGGACAGGGACAGCCTGTGAGTAAAATTTAAAAGCTTTCCAGAAGAGACTCATTCTGGCTGAGCATAGGACTGAGGATCTAGGAATGAAAGAAGGACAAATATACCCAGAAACAATAGCATGGGGTAGTCAGGAGAGGAAGAGCAGCCCTGGATGTCAGAAGCCTCATACCGAGGCTAACATTTCATCAGGTTTAAATATAGTGCCCATTGTCAGAAGTTAAAAGTCCATTTAAAAAAGAAAGGAAAAGATAGGGGAGAATGCAAAGAGCTTTATCCGAGAGTTGATTTTGTGACTCTATTTGAAGAATGTATCTCGGTGTGGTTTGAAGGAGAGAGGGTGGGGCCTTCCTTTCAGAGATGGCATTTCCTGGGGTGGTGGGGAACATTTGAGAGCATTGACGGAAATAAGTGTCTCAGCCTTGATTGTCTGGTTCATCTTTATCGGTCTGTGCCCTCTGCCTTGTGTATCCTTCTCTCTATCACACCAAGTTCCTTGCTTTCCAAATCCCTGGGCAGGTCTCACTTTTTTCCAGGAAGCTTTACTATCTTTACTCAGCTCTTATCCTTCCAGCAGCCCGTATTTATCCTGTGGAGTTGCTGCAGATTTTCTGTTTGCTGTTCGTGTTCTTGTGTCTGCTTTTCCTCCTGGTATCCTGGGATGATCTTAGGACAGAGGCTAGGATGGAACAGCTTGGCTTTTGCAGGTTGCCTTCAGGTTCTCCCTTCTCTGGCTCACAGAGGACACTCTGTCCAGGGTGCTGATTGACTCTGTCATGCAGTTAAGGTGACTTCTAAACTCCCAGGAAGCTTAGATTGAAAATTCATTTTGGCTAAAGCCCTACGGCCAATTTCCAAACAAAAGTGCAAACATTTTTAGAGAGAGAGTGGAAGGGGTGGGGAGAATGAGACAGACACAGAGAGAGAGACATCAATTGGTTGCCTCTCGTTTGTGCCCTCCAACCTAGGTATGTGCCCTGACTGGGAATTGAACTCATAACCTTTTGGTGTATGAGACGATGCTCCAACCAACTGAGCCACACCAGCCAGGTCAAAACTGCAAACATTTTAAGTTAGGATTGAGAAAGATTGTCAGTGGGCACTCATGCCAGACTGTTAAGGAGCTTTTATTGGCATTTCTTTCTCCCTGACCCTTGTTGTTCTCCTTTCAGTGAAAATGAGCCTGGTGATGTCAGAGAAATTGTGCAGGATCAGCTCGGCAGGAAAGGCTCACGGCGGGTTTGGGTCCTGACAGAATGATACCATCTCTGAGGATTTTCCATGGCCAGATATGTCTTTGAAAAGGCAAGGAAGCAAACCATGCAGACTGTGAGGGCTTCCAGCTGTCACTTGGGTGGCTGTCTTATTCCAGCAGCTATGATGCAGGATGAAGGGTCAGTCCTAGACTCTGTGCAAGAAGGACTGACCCTACTCCTCTAGCCCTTGCCTGGGCAGAGAATGAGCACTTTTGAGCACATAACTGGCCAATCACCCTCTGAATTTTGTGTTCTTTATTTGACCACCAAGCTCTAAATTCTACATTGTTCACACAGTCTCCCACTTGAACATCTTGGGCTTTCATTTTCTTTTCAGTAAAATGAGGCATTGACTCACATTTTAGAGATATAAAAGAATATGGGAGTCTATCAGTGTTATTTTTAGTAGGCTAGTCTAATTTTAGACTGAGGAGAGTTCTTAGAATGCCAGAGGCGAGACAACTAGTCTGGCTCGAACTCTCAGGAAGCATACAACACTTTTGCTGGGGTTGGGGTGGGAAACTGAGAACACAAGACTAGAGGAATTGGGAAATAAAAGGGCTTACCAATTGGAGTTATTAAATTTCAAGCAATAGAAAGTAACACTGGCTAATTTGAGAACAAAAGAGAAATTGATTGGAGGGAGATAGAATAGCTCCCAGAATTGAAAGCATTGCTGATGAATCAGGCTGAGAAAAAAATAGGATCCTGGATTGGCCAGAATCAAGGCACAAGACTATCAGGGCACAGCTGCTGGGTGCATCCCTGCCAGCTGACCATCCCTTTTCCCATCCCTCAGCACTCACGGCCCAAGAGGGGAAGCCCAATTGTCTCACCTTGGATCATATGCCCAATGTTAGCTAGATTTCCTCATTTGTTCAAAAATACAATGGGTGTCTGTGATATGTCAGGCCATGTTGTGTATCTGAGACACATCACTGAACAAAACTGGTGTCTTTGTGGATTACTTGATGTAGAACAGTCAGAGAAGCCTTCGTGGATTAGGGAACATTTGAGCAAAGATGCAAATTATCTGACGAAGCAGGATGTGTGGATACTTGAGGAAGAGGGTCCACACAGAGGAAACAGCAAATGCAGAGGCACTGAGGTGTCCAAGGGAAAGCAAAGAGGTGAATATGGTTGGGGTAGAATGAGTGAGAGGAAAGTGGTAGGAGGGGGAAGCCAAGAGGCGGAGGTAGGACTCTCCCTTACAGGACAGGAAGTGGGCATTGACCCTAACTCTCAGGCAGACAGAGCTGTTGGAGAGTTTTGAGCAGAACAGTGATGTGCTCCTAGATTTTGAGGTCAATCCAGTAGCAGTGTTGGGAATAGAGTGGAGTCAGGCAAGGGTGGAAGCAGGGAGATCAGTCAGAAAGACACTGTAATAATCCAGACAAAAAATAATGGTGACTGGATCCAGGAGGCTGGCAGTGACAGTGTGGGGAAAGCGGTCAGATGCTAACACAATTTCCTAGGGGAGTATGAACGAGAGTGGAGGACACTCACAAGGCCTTTGGCCTGACTAACTGGAAGGGTGGAATTGTTACTAATTTGACAAGGACTTTTAGAGAATCAAGTTTGAGTGGTGTGGGAGGCACAGGTGGGGACCAGGAATTCAGAATCAGAGATCAAAGGGAATATGTGAGCTGGCTGTATAAATGTGGGAGTCATCAGAATGTGTGACATGTATTTTATATATATATATTCAAAGCCACAGGACTGGATACAATGACGTGCAGAGTAAATATCTACAGTAAAGGGAACAGGGCAGAGGTCTGAACCCTGAGTAGAGGAGTATAAAAGTTAATTGACCTAATCATATTAATTGAATGAAGGACTAATGTCCATAATTCTAAATACCAACAAGGAAGATAGCGGACAGCATATAGTCTTTGTTCCTGAAGAAAAAAGATAAAAACACACACCCAGCCTACAAAACCCTACCTTCTCATTTCTGGAAAGAAAGTACCAGAGAACTTTCTTTCTTTCCTTCAGTCTCTTCCCTTCGGTTGTTTCCCCTTATCGTAGCTGTCTTAGTGGTTGAACCACTTTCTACCAGCATCTTGTTGCTGTGGCCTCTGGCTCCCTGCTTCCCACTGAAAAGTCTCTGGTGGAAAGCATGGTGTCAGGGCATGGGGAGGCTGAAACTAAAAGATCTGGTCATGCTTGGCTTTGGCCTCTGCTGCAGTGCCTTTTCTTCTTTGCTTTGGTCCTAACCCAGAAAGCGGCCACAGCCTCCTTTAGGGAGAGCTGAATCCCGTACTTCAGCCCAAGGAGTGATGATGCTTTGGGGGATGTGGGGAATGAGGGAAGGCTCTTGGGTGAGCAAGCAGCCCAGGCCCCCAGCCTGAAATCATGCCTAGTGGTCCATCATGCTGTGTAGAAAACTCTGGAGAGGCATGAGTACTTTCAGAATTACAGCCTAGCCGATCTGGGGAGTGGGGCAGGGGACAGTCCCGACCACTTAAGAAGCCACTCCCCAGACTGTCCTCAGCACCCCCAACCTCCTCCTTCACTCATCCCCCTACAACCTGGGTATTAAGGTGTATGGCACTATCTGGGGCCAATTTTTGTGTACCTTTTAGGAATGGATATATCTGCTTTCTTGGGGTTTGTTTCCTCTCCTGACCATTAATCCAGAATCCCCAAGGGCAAGAAATATATGGAGTCCTATGTACTGGTTGGGGACAAACTCAGAGCTGCTCCCCTCCCCCAGAGACTTCCATCTTTAAAAATCTAAAAGTTAAAAAAAGAAATTAAGTACAAAAAGACACTAAATTAAAATGCAGCCTTCAGCAAGCAAAATGCATAAGATTATGAAAACGAATATAATGAAAAAATATAAAGCCTTGATAAAAACACCCACACAGAAGTGAAGTGGCCCAAAATGTCTAATGTGCCTTTCGTGTGTGTGTGTGTGTGTGTGTGTGTGTGTGTGTGTGGAATTGTGTGAATATGCAGGGGTAGGCCAGGGCACAGTATCCTAGACCTGCGCACCCAGCTGGTGGGGAGAGGATGGCACAGTTTCACTCATGAGCAAGTAAAAACACTGCCCATTGTGGTAAGACGTGGAAACTTTTGGGCAGCTCTCTTGTCTTGCACCAGTGGGCTGAGGGCTGACTAGCAGGTCTTGGTAGATGGGATCCTTGTCCTGGGTGCATGACAGTCCATTTTTACAGGCTTTAGTGCTGGGCAAGTATATATCCCACCTTTCTTTGTAGCCATCACTTCCTCCCCAGCATTATACACACTCCCACATACACACATTTATTCATCACTCATTTGGTGTGTGTCTTCCATGTGTGGACAAGACACGCAGAGATGAGGTCTTGCTCCCCAACGTGCTGGACATCTGAAAGAAGAGGTGGACAAATCACAAATAATGGCAATAGAACGTGATGGGTGCTGCCTCAGGGGCACACACTAGGTCCATGGAGGTGGGGGCTCAGAAGTCACAAACACAGGGCTTCCTCCTTCTGGGTCTCATCCAGGCAGGGGCACTTCACTGGTGGGATGAGAGGCTGTGTGGTGGGCATTCCAGGTAGAATGATCAGCACACACAAAAGCCCTGAGGTGTGAAAGAGCCTGGGAGGGGTGGGGACTCTAAGTCACTCCAGATTTCATGGTAGAGTCTGGAGCAGAAGTGAGTTGGGGGAAGAAGCAGGAAATGAGACCACAGAGTTAGGAGGTGCCCAGTTGTGTAGGGCCTGTAGTTTTAAGGAGCCTCCAGAAGGCTGTAAGTAGGGGAAGGATATGGTCTTTGTTTTAAAACTACATAGAGGGAGGGGGCAGAAATATTAATATTAATAACATTCCTTGAGTGCCTGTCATAGAGCATTTCACATTTATTATTTCCTTTCATCTTTCAAACAGCCTTGCAGGGTGGGGGCTGTTAAGGGTTCAGTGGGCACCCTCTCTAGGTCCTAAGGAGCTCTGTGAGCAGGTGCACCATCAGTCAGGGCCTGCGGCTCTCACTGTCCCTCTGCTGCCACAGCGCTTGGCACCTGCCCACACATGGCTCAGATGGCAGAAGAAAAGACTGAGCCTCCCAGGAAGGTCTGTTTCTTTGCTCTAAATGCTGCTTCCTGGAGCATCCATTGTACCCAGAAATTTTGGGAGCAATTATGTAAAAAATAAAAATAGATGTTTTATAGAGTAGAATGCGAACTCTAATTGTAAGATAAATTAAGATGTAAAGAAATAAATGTTACATTCTTAATGGGCCTTGAGGTAGGTCTGTTTTCCCTCTTACTTGCTGCCCTTTCTGGAACATCTGGGTGGGGAGGTTTAAGAACCACAGTGACCAGTGTTCTGACCCCCAAAGAAGAAACAGCTTCTGGTGAGGTGTCCGCAGGTGGGGGTTGCCTGAGAGTAGCAGGGACTTGCCGCAGGGTGGGAGGTCCTGCTTAAAGGGCTCAGTACACAGCTCCCCCAATTCACCTTCTTTGTAAGTTCGTCATCCTTCAGGATTGGGTGCAGTATAAGTAATGAGGGATACTTAAATCCAGTTTGTTTGTGATTCCTTAATGCAAGATTTCAGGAGCTGGTCTGGTAGCACCATGGACAGAGCCATCTGAGCCTGTACTTTTTACCTTCTCTCGGGGAGCTAAGTGTGCCTTCTAAAATGTGAGAAATAGGAAGACTAGTTGAAGATTTTCCAGGCATTTGTTTGTTGGAGATAAAAAGTGAAATAGCACTTAAGACTTAAGACCAGACCCTGCACAGAGCAGGACAATGAGGCAGCTAAGACTTGTCCTCCTATCTGTCCTCTTCCCCTTTGTTGTGCACCTCAGGTGAATTTGTACCCTGCCCAAACTCCCCCTGCACAGCCCCACCCAGACCCACTCTCTTCAGATGCCTGTATCCCCTCCCATGGCTGTCAGTCATGTGCAGGCTTCCTTTTAGCCAACAAAGTTTAAACTCCCAGGAGGGTCTGGTCTGTGCCCAGAGTTGGTGTGGCTTACCCTTCTCAGGGAAGCAGTACCATTTTAATAACTATAGTGATATCTCAAATTTGCTCATCTTAAAGCACAAGTATTACTACAGAACCTTATTAATGAATTGTTCATGGTATGATTTTGGGCTTTGTGACAGGCTGCTGTGGAAAGTCGTGAAGGGTGAAGGGGGCTTCCTGGGAGCCCCTGGATCGCCTTCTTCATCTGCACGTGGTCAGATGAGCTCTGTGCTGCAGAGTAGCACCACCGTGGTCTGGGTTAACCCTCAGGTGGACTCCAACCCTCAGCCAAATTCCTGAGTCTTGCTTCCTCTTTCTCAAGGAAGAGCATTTCCAAACTTAAGCTTATTTGACTTGAGTTCCACTCAGAAAGCCTCTATACAATTTGCACAGCTTTCTGAGAAGGCGGGAAAGTTCATCCTCTCTGAGAACTTGAGGCCAGGAAAAAAAAAAAAAAGAATGATGTATTTTGCTGTGTATAATGTGCACCCGTGTTTAGGTGCTACCCATGTATAATGTGCATCCCTTTTTTTCTCTCAAAAATTTGGGCAGAAAAGTATGCATTATACATGGCAAAATATGGTAGGTCTCCATTTAGCTTGCTTCATTTAATCAATACATTGATGCCTGTGTTCTTTTGCCACCAAAAGCAAGGAGGAAGGAGCTTGTCTCTTCACTCTGACAGATTGAGGGGAGGGGTCCTGGGTGTCTGAAGGGTTCTGCTCAGAAAGCCATTGCCCCCTCGGCTCTGAATAACCCTTCACTGATCTGAAAGGGGTTGGGGCCTCCCGTGTACTGAAGCCTGAGCAAGGTTGTGGCCTGGAAGGCAGGTGGAGGGAGGAACTCTGTCCTTGAGCCGTGAACATGCAGTAGGTGAGATGTTCAGGCCTGTGGCACAGCGTGGAGCAAGGATGCTGTGCTGTAGGTGCTCCGCTAGTGCACAGGTCAGTGCTGACTCCAGGATGTGCACAGATTGTTCCCCCTTCTTATCCAACCCACTGTCTCCCCAGGCACTTCTCCCAGCCGATTCATGTGCCTTCATGTCCCACTGGGTTTCTGAATGTGAAGCTGCTGAATGATACCCAAGCTGGCCATCCATCCCATAGGGCCCACACAAGGGTCACCTGTTCTACCTGACAAGAGTGGGGTCTGGGAGCTAGTTCCTGGAGGGGAATTCATTCTCAGCCAGCTAGCCCCTCCCAGAGCTGTGGCCCGATGGTGGGGTCTGTGGCCATTACCATTTGGGATGTCTTCATGGCCACAGCCAGCCAGGGCCCCCTGCAATCGGACAAGCTCCTGAATGACTGCTGAGATGTTCAGGAGCCTGCGTGCCTCCAGGTGGCACATGGGGCCTCAGGCTACAGGAGCACACTTATTTGCTTCATCTGCTACAACCTGACACAAGCTGGCTCTGCACAGAGAGTCAGAAGTGGTTGAAATAAAAGTCGTGATCTCTTTTCCGTGTGGGTGGTGAAGCACCCTGCTGAACTCGGAGGAGGAATCAGGCAGGGCAGACTTTTCAGATATTGATTCTCTCACTTGCTCCGTGTTTGCTCAGGTAATGATTTGTGAGTTTAATAAACGTACCCAGAGCTGGCGCCTTATCTGAGAACTCCATCAGAGCCCCCTTAAGACAACTGTGGATCTGACCAGCAGATCTTATTTTTAAAGAAGTAATTTAAGCAGAATTTATACCCCTCATTATTTTTCAAAGGGCCTGTGCCGTATCTTAAAATCCTACCTCTTTCATAAAAGTTCCCCCCAGTAAGTGGAAATAAGACCTTGAATTTCTCTCATCCTTTAACACACCCTTTTCTACTCTCTTAAACTCATTTAAGCCTTTGTAAATCAATTGCCTATGGAGATAGAGGATCTTGTGATAAGAGAGAAGTGGGCCCAACGTGACAAAGGACTGTGCCGTGGTGGTTAAAGGTGACAACTCTGTGGCCACAGAGCCTGGGTGCTGACCCTGGCTCTGCCTTTCTTCTCTGGTAATGTAGGCAAGACTCTTAAAGTCTCTGGGATGATTGGCCAGAAAGATTTTTACTCCAAGTGCCAGGGTGTTTCGTAATATGTAAAGATCTGTGTACACATTACTCCTGTAACTACAAAAACATAAGAAGTTAGGGAAGGTGGTGGCAGAAGCAGAACTATCTCAGCACTGCTTCTGCTCTTAAAAAGCTTGCAATCTGCGTGGACAGATAAAACACACAAAAATAACAGGATGGAGGCAACTCTCAAATCTTCTCTTCCGTACTCTAATCATTTGGCCCCATCCTCTGGTAAACAACAGAATTCTCATCTTTCACAAAGCAGAGGAGCTTTAAAAGACAGAACAACTAAGGTCAATGCCCAGGTGCATGCCTGAGGAGATGCTGTCCAGAGGAGAGGGTTATAGTGGCCATTGAGTATATTGCAGATCATAGTTGGAAAAGCCACTTGGTTTGATTACGATGGGACATGAGTAGGCAACACGAGTATTCCAACTTGTTTTAAGTGTCATTTGAAAAGGATGAAACTAAAACACGGGTTTGCTGGGCCCTAGACTGGGTAAGAGGCTTTCTGCAGAGCCAGACAGCCCTTGAGGCCAGATCAGGAATCCAGAGTGTTTGAATTCACTTTACTCTTGCCACATCTGACCCCTGCCTTCTCAGAAAGTCATCTGGGCCTCTGCCCACCCCTGATTCTCCCTGAAAGTAATAACAAGACACCAGAAGAACTAGTGAAACTGGCAAAGCTAGCATTCATGCTGCCTATCACAACCAGAACCAATAAGCAGAGACGGATTGCATCTTAATGGGCACTTTATTCAGACGGTTTGGGTGAGCTGTATGTACCCTAACAGACTGTCTTAAATGCTATTTTAAACCAACCCTTTTTATCAGGAGAAGAAAAGTGTAGGTAAGAGGTTTGGAATTCAGGGAAAAGTTAATCAGATAAAAGCTGCAGCTTCTTTCACCTGTATCCTGGATGGTGGTCTTTAGTGGAAGTCTCACAGGGGAGCACAATGGCTCAGATACCACCTTGATTGCTTGCAGTCCTCCTGAGGCATGAAGGTGGAACTGTTTATGGTCTCCTGGAGTCAAGGTGGGTCATACCTTCAGTTCCTGGAACAATAGCTTTTTATATGCGTTGATTACTAAGCTCATTAACTATTGCCTAAACTAAAATTTTCCAACTCTTAAGTCTCCCATCACGAGGACAAGTTAGAAAAGCACAGGGAAATGACAAGTTTCTTCATTGATCACTAGAGAAACTCAGTGTTGGAAGGGGTCAGAGGTGGGAATGAGACTGGGTTATCAGTTAGCTGCTCCTCAGCTCAGCCACTTGCTGTCCTTACAAAGGCCACGTGTGAAGAAGCCACTATGGTACCCAAGGTCACCTAGCAAATGATATGGGTCATTCCTCTTCCTTTTGTTTTCACTTCTATCACAAGTGCTTTCTGACTTAGATGAGCCATGCTTTGACACCCAGGGATTCAGCCCTGACCATGTCTTTTTGGAAACTGGTACCACTTGCCTTTTAAAAAGCAGGAAATGTGGACATTGAGTCTGATTTTCCTGCCTGGCCTTCGGTAGTGATAGTTCACAGCTGCAGTGTGGCGATGTCATCATCATCCTAAGAGAGAACACTTATATAGCATTTACCATGGGCCAGGTGCTCTCCTTAGCACTTTTCAGATACAATTGTTTTAACCTTACCCCTCATGTGTCATATTGCTCTGAAAAACAAGACCACTGACCCTTATTTTAGAGTAAGACTTTTGGTTTTATTTACTGAGAGTTGTTGCCGGAATGAGTAGGGAGGGCCCATCCAGAAGCTGGGGGCCTCTCCAATGTCCACTCCTTGACCCACCTCACCTGGACTGGGTGGCTTTCATTCATGAAAGGGAGTGGGGTAGGCAAAAAAGACAATGGCTATAATGAATCTACCACATTGAGGCTCTCCTGTTGGCCTCAGTCTGCATTTGTAAACTTTAAGAGCTATATGTAGAGTACTGATAGCAGGTTTTTGAAAGAAGTCACCATGTTGAGGGGGAAGGATCTTAACAGTTTGCTGGGACTTCTGTGGTTTTTTTTTATTCTCGCTGGAGGATATGCTTATTGACTTTAGATAGAGGGGAATGGAGGGAGAGAGGGAGAAAAACATCTATGCGAGACTAGAGACTGAACCTGCAACCCAGGCATGTGTCCTGTCCAGGAATTGAACTTGCAGCCTTTCAGTTTATGGGATGATGCTCCAAACAACTGATCCACACCAGCCAGGGCCTTCCCATTTTTTTCTAACTCCATCTATTATTCAGTAAGATAGATCGATTTCTTTTTCACAATAAGCTGTGAGGTGTTTTGCAAGTAATCTATTACTAATGATAGTCAACCACAGTGTTTTCAGATGATATACTTTAAAAAATTATACAGCATTCAGAGTTATAACTATAGTAATGCCATTCTCACTCATTGTATCTCAATATGCTTTCTTGAGTGGAGAAATTGTGGGAGAATTGTGGAATTACAGCCTGCAAGCTGGGAAGGTCATGTGGCAATGTACAGTGTGTTTGAACATCCCTGCTATGTGTCAGTGACATTCTCGCCCTAAGTTTTTAATGCTAGACTCATAGTATTTCCATCAGAAGCTTCCCTTTGATTTGAAGCAATGGGAAGGACAACTAAATTTTTTCTTGATATTCTCTTAATAAAGTTCAGTCCAGTAGCGAAAGGAATAAGGAAATACAAAATTAAAGAAGACCCTAAAGAAGAAGCCACTTATTTTGATTGATTTGGTCTCTTCATTCATAAATGTATCCCATGTTTTAAATTCCCTTCCACTGTCCACCTGCATGATGGGGAATTTAAAAATACAGAATGAATTGAAAGGAAAGGATTACTTGTCTTAACCCTTTTCTGCTTAAAGGGGAGGCTAGCTTTTCATCTGTAATCCAACCTCAGCCACATTATAGTCTATTTTAAGCTTTCTTTTTAATTTGAGAGTCTTTGTTCTTACCTGACAATATTTGCTTTGGCTTTTGAGTTTCCAGAGGGCAGGTACCACATCTGAATTGCTCTAGGCAGTGCCTTGAACAAGAAAGTTGGGATGCAGATGGCTAGGGATCCGAGATGAGAAGCCACCATGCCCAGACAATTTCTAGGAAGACACTTGCTGGCTCTGTTTATGCACCCATAGATTAAGTGGCAAAGCCATCAAATGTAGAGCTGCAGTTTCTATCTAAGGGGCTATCTATCTAAGGCTGAGCTTTTCCTTTGTAAATATGTTTGAAGCTGGCTCCTCCTGCTGAGCTGATCAATATTTCAATAATGAGTGTGGCAGTTGGGTCCCTGGGTGGCTCTCTTCTCTTCTCTTCTCTTCTCTTCTCTTCTCTTCTCTTCTCTTCTCTTCTCTTCTCTCTGTTCATGTTTGTGCATGCACATGGTATATGCCTACACGCATACCTCAAACCAGTGATCTCCACTATTTCTTTCTGTTTCAAATCCATGATACAGAATAACCAGAGAGAAAGATATTTATGATTTCCGTGTTGTCGAGGCAAAAAAATTCACTTCAAGTTCATGCTTTGTAATTGCTATATTAAAACCTATTGTTTCTCCATTTGCTTCCACTCATTCATTATGTCATCCATCTAATCAACTGTCCTTCTATTTGATCTCTTCATATAGTCTATTTGTCTACCCCACCATCCACAACGAATTAAGAATTCATTATGTGCCAGGTGAAAGGAAAGATACAGTCTCTTTCATATGGACTCAGGCTCTGAGTTTATCACCTAAGAGGGCACGAAGGCAGTCTGAAAACTCAGAGCTTATCATCAGAACTATGGCAAAGGGGCCAAGAGCCTTCAGACTCCCGGGCCTCAGTTCATTATGGCTTAAAGCAGTCATCTGCCAAGTCATCCATTCCACTATTCACCCTCCACAGGCTTCAGAGGACTTTTTCCCCACATTTTTGCTGCTTCCTATCTCAAACAACCTTCTGGACCATTTTGAATATTGGAGGGAAGTTGACAATGCACTTGGCTTTTCCATGTTAACAGAAGCGTGACTCCAGAAATGGCTTGCCAGGTTATTTCCAAAGAATCAGACTCCCTCATGCCTTAATTAAAAGGAACTTGTTTTGATTAAATTTAGGATAATTTCTTATATATCTGATGATGGAACATCTCAATACATTATTTGAGATAACATTTCATCTTATTCCTGTATCTGTGTAGTACCTACCCCTTGCATTGTTTCCTCCTGGACAATGAAAGGTTAACCAGTTGTTATGGTTAGCTTTTTTTCACTGTGTTCTTTTATTGGGAGCTTGTTTTTTTCTCTCCTCGTTTTGCTAACCTCCTTGTGTTTGTTTCCTTGTATTAAGTAGAGCTACTATGTCTCCTGGACTTGGTTGAGTGGACTAATGTTGCAGGTGTCCTAAGGGTTCAGTGACACAGCCTCCCAATTCACCCAAGCTGAGCACTCCAGGTGCGCCCACCCTCCCAAGTGGGCTGTGTATACCCTTCTGTTGCAGTTGAGCCTTGATTGCTATTGAGGAGGCTGGGATCCCTCACAGCTCAGGACCTCTGCAGCTGAGATATCCCTCCCAATTTTTAATGGCCACATGTGGGTGTGGTGCCAGCCTAGTCTGTGCATCTGCCCCCCTGACAGTCTTGATGAGGCTTTTTCTTATATCTTTAGTTGTATGACTTTCTATCAGCTAGATTTCAGGTGGTTCTCAATGATGGCTGTTCTGTAGATTAGTTGCAATTTTAATGTGGTTGTGGGAGGATGTGAATACCACATTTACCTATGGTGCTATCTTGACTGGAAGCCTCCTTTTTCCCCTTTTAAAATATACATCACTATCTGCCCTGGTGGCCAGAATACGTTTTGGTTTGGTTGTTGTTGTTTTTTTTAAACTTGTCTCTGCAATATGAGGACTCATAATAGATCACTAAAAGAGTTTGTATTCTTTCTAATCCCACACAGCATCAAGATGTAAATAATCATCTATCATTAGTAACAATTGTTGACCCTTTAACTCATACCAAGCAGTGGCAGGGCCAGACTGAGTGTAGTGACAAAAGCATGGCCTCAGCTTCCCTGAGCTCGTTCTGGTTTCTTATTGCATTCATGGTGAAAACCATGGGAAGGCTTTCCATATCCATACCTCTTTACTGTGTGTTGAGGGGGACTTCTGGGTTGGAACCTATACTTTTGAGTGAATAGAGAAGAGCAGTGTGAGCCCTCACCTGGCGCTGTCCATGGTTCTGAAACATTAAGCATGCTTTCCCCCTTTGATTCACCTTGTTCAGAGATTCACTGCAGCATCTGAGTAAGAGAAATTCCTGTCAAATTCACCTCCTTAATCACCTTATCATGCATCTGAAGGTGCTGTCCTTCAAATGGGATAAATGCTGGAGTTACTAGCTAGGATAAGGGGGTACAGGCTCTGGCCACAGAAAAGTATGCCTCATTGTGCTGCAAACTGGCCCCAGAGGACTTGAATCTGACTTTGGTCCTGGCAACATTGGGTGTAAGGAGTTGAGCTGGCCAGCCTGGGCTGATTCACCATACGCTGGGCCAAGTCCCCTTGTATTTCAGGTTCAGATGCCAACCCAGCAGAGTTTCCTCTGTCCTCTTCATGAATTATTGCAGGCATTTGAGAGGGGCCTTTCCAGTTATTAGTTGTAATTGGATTCATGAATAATCAATTTGCTCTCAAGTCTCCTTATTCTTTTCTGCTTGCTTATCATGTAATTGTGCACATGGAAATCACCAAATAAGCCTTCATTTCAGAAGTTAGGCAAGGGCTGCTGCTTGGTTTTCAGGCACGGGTACCAGGATCCTATTTCTTTACCCATATTGTAGTCTGCACTGGGGAGACCCACTTTGTGATTGGAATGGAGGAAAACAATTCATGTGAATTTTTGATATGTTGCTTTGTTCCTTCATTGCTCTGTCAAAAAGAAGACATATAATATGTCTTCTGTCTACCAAACATTGGGAAAGTGGGGATGATTAAGAGGCAGTTCCTGTCCTCCAGAGGCTTAGAGCCTAGAGAGGCAAATAAATCAATATAATGTCACAAGTTTTGTGACTTCCCACAGGTAGAAAAAACTTCACAGAGCATGTGGTATTGGTACTGGGCCTTGAAGGGCGAGAGCTTAATGGACAAAGTTGGGAAGGTAATGATTGCATTCCTGACAAAGAGCACAGGCCCAGCAAGAATGAGAGTGCAAGGCCTGGCTGAAGAGCAATGAGCAGTGGTATGGGGCTCAGCATGGGGCCGAGGAGGTGAAGGAGCCAGAAAGCCATTTTATGGAGGGCCTTCAAGGAGACTTAAAACCGTTGAATGAGGAAAATGTAGTCCTGACTGTAGAAGTGAACTTCCTGGTCACTGAGCTCCTGATGATCTTCAGCCTCTGTGCAGATTTCCTCCATCCATACTTCTTTTTGTTCAGGAGGCCTTCCCTGTGTGCCTCCTCCCACTCCTCCCAGGATAAGTTCAGGGATCCATGGGCAGGGCCATCATATAGCCATTATTTAGCCACCATGATGGGTTCTGTTTACTTTTTATGTATCAAGCTTCACCACCAGACTGGAAACTTACTCAGGTCGGGGCTGGGCCTTACTAGGTGTTTTTGTCCAGTGTCTAAGGTAGTGCCTAGCACAGAGAGGATGCTCAGTATCTTGGGTGAATGTATTAAAAACTGAGTGAAGGCCCTAAAATTCCCTGTAAGATAGGACCTGTCATATTTACGGGTTCAAAAATATTTTCATTAGTAATTCAGACACTAAAATGTTATCTGTGCAGTGCAGCTATGGGCCCTGGGCAGTGGGAACAGAAGTTTCATAAGAGGGACTGTTAGCTAGGAAGGCCTGAAGGCAGCTATAAGCTGTAATCTGGCCTGGAGGAAAGGGTGAATTGGAGAGCAGTGACAGGCTGATGGCTCCAATTAGCCAAGTTCTATTCTACAGCCCAACCTCGATGTCTCAGCTAAAGTGGCTGTAGTGGCTCTCATCCTCAAGAAAGCAGACATTTTAATATGGAAAATTATTTTCCATCATTTCCTCATGACAGGAAAAGTCAGGGAGAAGGGATGTTCTGTTCCATGTGGCAGTCAGCAGAAGATGTTTCAATCCTGATGATTTTGCCCTAGAAAATGAGGACTATTAACTGACGCGTTCATTGGAATTGGCAAGCAGGAGCCATCTGTCTGAACAGATGAGGAATAGGGTGACATTGGCTGTGGACACCCTTCTTGAGTTGATACACTTACTGTGGGCCCAGGAGGAAGCATGAGACCTGAAGTCAAACTGTAGCTCAGCTCTCCAGAACTGGATGGGAAAATAGAGAGATTTTGAATGGTTGAAAATCCAGTTCCCAAAGCCCATGCCTCCTACTATACAGTAAAGACCCAACCCTCAGCCTGCCTCGTACACTACTTATAATGAAAATAAGCCTTGGGCCAAGGGGATTTCCTTTTTCTCAACCCCACTCTCCAAGTACTTACAGTAGGAGAGCATTTGATGAATATTTCTTTAAATTTTTGGGTTGCTCCTTCAATTGACCACAGGCCTAGAATCAAATTCAGATCAGATTCAGATTCTACTGTTACTGGATCAGTGGTTTTTCAGCCTTAGCAGCACTTTGGAATCATCTGGGGAGCTTTAGAACTACTCCACCCTGGAGATTCTGGTGGATTGGCCCACAGTGCAGCCGGGGCGCTGCGATATGGGGTTCCAAGGTGCAGCCATGGAGAAATACTGTATTTTAAAAAATCATCTTGGAAAAGTTATCCAGCCTCTCTGGGTCTTATGTTTCTTTCATGCCTGTAAATTGGGAATTGTAATATGAACCTCACAGAATTGTGAGGATGGGATGAGATAAAGTCAGCTCAGTCAGTAATAACTACTGTTAAAAATATCACATTGCTAAGGACAGAATCATGGGTGGCCCATGTAAGCTGGTGGCCTTAAGTCTCCCATGTGAATGGCCTGGGCACACTCTTTCCCGGCGGGGGTAGAGGCCATATGAGAGGCAGTGAAGGGCCGCATGAAGTCTGTGCGTGGTTTGTGGCGAGGAGCACTAAGCTCACTGCAGGACAGGTCATGGGCTTCCTTCCCCCTGGGGACATCCACTGCTGTCCAGCCAACGTGTGTGGACTCATAAGTGCCCCTTTGTTACCTTCAGGTGGCTAGACTTTTCCACTCTCAGGGTTAACTTGTTCTAAAATTATTGATTTCTTGTTTGTTTCTTCTTTTAATCTTAAAGAAATAAGGACTTAAGTGGAGGAAAAGGTACAGGGAATAGGAAGCATAATTGGTAGGTACAAAATAGATGGGGAGAGGTTAAGAATAAGTATGGGAAATGGAGAGGCCAAAGAACTTATATGTATGACCCATGGACACAAAGTAAGGGTGGGGAATGCTGGTAGGGGGAGGGCAGAGGGGGATAAAGAAGAGAGAAAAAAATAGACAACCATAATAGCATAATCCATAAAATATACTTAAAAGAAATAAGGACTGGAAGCGGAGGAACCAAGAGAAGAAAAGCACTTTGCTTTTACTTTTCGCTGTGTAGCTCAGCACACTGGATGACAGTCCCCCGAAGGCCTTCTGTGTTTGATGAAGTCATAAAGTTACCAGCTAACTTTCAGGAAAGATACACTAGGAACGAGTTACTTCTCAGATTTTTCTCTAGGGAGAGATTCCTGGGGATTAAGGTACACCCTTCCCCCTTCCTCTCCTCCCCCTCTAGGAGCTGGCTGGACCCATGAGGGAGATCCCCTCTCCCAGGGGCCGTATTCACTCTTAGGGCAGAGATAGTCCAAACTGGTAGTACCCTGCACAATTGTGTGCCCTTCGGAGGTCTGTTTACATTTCCATAAACCGGCATTGACTTTATCAGGTCACCCTCTCAGGCCATCAGAACAGGAAGCACATTCACCCCAGCCAGGCAAGTGTGGGTTTTTCCAGGAATGCCTCAATTCCCCTCCACAAAGTGGGTAAAAACAGTGAAATTTCAGAGAGGCTGTCCTCTGCGCATTACGTAAATTGAATTTCTGTTTTTTCAGCCTTTGGGCTTCAGGTTTTACTTTAGGTTTTAGATTTCCTGGACCTCATTCTGGGGTATCCCAGAAACTCATGGAGGACAGTCATTCATTCCATCAACTTGTACTGAGTTCATGCACCGCGCCAAGCCAAGAGATAGCGGGTGACTCGGGCCCCAGGGAGCTCAGGAAGCTGACTTGAAGACACATGAGTCATGTACCATAATTCCGAGGGATAAGGGCAATGACCATTTGGCAGAGGCACACAGAGGCAGGGCGGAGGAGGGCAGAATTCATCGGCACTGCCAGTATCACCAGGCACAGGAGAACTCTCCATCTTCCTCCAGGAGCTCTGGCTTTCCTTCACTCCCCAGCTATTTGCTGGGCTCTGCTATGTGTAAGGCACCATTCTCAGCACTAAGGATACAGCAGTTAGCAAGACAGCCACAGTCTACATGTGATGGCCAGAACAATGGGGGAGAGTAAACTGGGAACTGGGAGAGTAAAATATGAATGTGTATGACTGTGGACTGTGTATAAGCAGTGTAGAAACAAACACTAAAGCCAAGACAGTGCTTGGAGCCCCAGGAAATCTTTTAAGGATGAGTCATTAGTCCTGTCTATCTAGAGAGCTTATCTTTTCCAAGCCTCTCCCACTCTTGCCTTGAGCTCCACTCCAGCCTGCAAAGGAGCTCAACATAGATTATCGTCCGGTTCATACAGGACAGAGAAGGAACTGCTTGGGTTTAAAGTGCAATCTCTTGGCCTTAGAGCAGATTTTTCTTTGTATGTGTTTGTGAAGTTCGTGGTCTCTTGTGAGGCTCCATCTCAGGGCATTAGCCTCCTTACGGAGTTTGGGGCTGGAACCCACTGGAACTTGCTTCGTGCTTGCTGATGGGTTGATGGGCCTGGAGGGAAGTGTGAGGGTATGTGGGGGAGAGGCATGTCTTTAGCAAATCGTGAGTCAGTTTAGAAACATATGGATAAAAAAGCTGAGCCGGGTCTGTGGTCCCTCCCCGGAGCCACAGGGAAAAGGACAGCTCAGACCTAGCAATTGGCTTCTGACAGCTGCCTTCTGCAGCTTCTGACAGATCTCAAAAAAGCAGTGAGTAACTGAGACAGTCTACTCTGTGCCTTGTTGCCTGGGAGCAATTATATCCCTCCATGAGAGCGATTCTGAATTCTATTCCGTCCATCCACTTCTATGCAGTCTTCTGTTAAGTCTCAGAGTCATTTCAGGGATCTCATTACTCTAAAACAACACAAAAATACCTCAAGAGAAAATGTATTTTGTAAGACCTAACATTTTTATTAACCCCAACCACCAAGTGCTTATACAGCTGGTGGCAACCTTTGGGACCCAAAGCTCTTGCATTCAAGAACTTTCATTTGGATTAAAAAAATGCTCTCTCCGCCTGGAGGTGGCTAGGAGCCAGGGCACCTATTGTGTGTGCAGATGCAGCATCAGGTGGGGAGGCTGCAAGATGCCGTGGCGAGATCTCTGAACTGAAGCAGGAGGCCAGGCCTGGGTGCCCCACCTTGGCTCCCAGTTGCTCAGGGTTCCTGTGCACAGCACTTTGCTCCTGCTTCTTGGAGTCATTGAGTCCTAGCAATAAAATTAGGAGGTTAAACTTGGGCCTCTTAGGGTCCTCCTAGCTCCAAAGCTCCAGGAGAAGTGGTAAGGGTTGCCAAAATTGAAAGGAAGGAGCTGCAGGAGCACAACGACATCAGTGTCAGAGGTTACCCTCATATCATGATGCGCCATTTTTGTTGACTCTTCTCTTCTCTTCCCACTGCCCCCAAGGAGGCCCAACTTCCCTGGATAGCAGGGAAGTGCAGGGAGAACACTCTTCTTATAATCTGCTGTAATTACTCCCATCCCTGGTCAAGAGAGACATCTGCCACTTTTTCCTGGGTCAGGGTCCCTCCAGGCAGGGATTTAGCCAAGGAGAACAGCTGAGACAATATGATTGATCACAAACACCATCGTTGGCCAGAGTTTGTGAGAGAAACAATAGGTCTTTATTTCCGGTTCTTTGGAGCAAGCGGATTCAAGTTAATCCATTTACATATAATTAAAATCCTATCCCTTATGACTTTACCCTTTGTCTTTGGCACAGATTGTCCCACATTCTTCTCCAAACTAACCTGACCTTGTGAGACTTCGCCTTGTTTACTGTTTACTTTAATTGCGCGTGGTTAGTCTTGCTTGGATATCATTTCCGTAAGATGGAGATTTCGTGGCTTGGACAAGCCAGTGCAATGTCAACCTTCATGAAATTCTATTTGTAAACCTCCTTCTTAGTTAAGAAGGGTTAAACCTTGGTTAAACCTTCTTAGCTCACCCCATTTTTTTGTTTTTGATCAGAAGAATGAAAAGAATTCCTCAATTCTCTCCTCACCCCCCTCGTCTCTGACACACCTTTGTTTTCTTTTTTTCTTTCTAAAAGTTCTGGTGACCATACTAATTCACTGCTTTCCCAAATCCTGATGCTCTTTCTACCTTCTCTAAAGCAGATTGCTCCTATTAATTACACCCACTCAGCAGTTTCCAATCCACCTGCTCACCAGTTCTGTTTGGCCATAGCATGTCTGTCCTTCCTGCTGCAGGGGGTTTCCAGTGATGCGGCCCCAGTTTGCAGAGAGATGAAAATCTGCCTGCCTCCTCCCACCCCCCCATTCTAGAGAAATGGAAGAGAGAGGGAAGGGTTGCACAGACACACATACACACAGCCACCCCAGAACACGGAGGGAAGGGAGCCCAACGTGCCCGGCCTTGGGTTGGGATTTGACCATCTTCATCTCGTTCGATCCTCATATCGTCATGTGAAGGGGTATGGATTGCCCCGCAGATTTACAAATGAAGCAGTATACTTCAACAGTTAAAAAGAATGTCAATTAAAAGTCAAAAGAAAATTATGCATCTCATTCCATATATTCAGTTATACTAGAAAAATGACCTTAATTAGGTTTCATTCCAAGTCTGCATGCCTACAAGTGGCAGAACCCCCATCTCAGAGATTTTGGGGCTACTCTCCACATTTTTAAGGGGTTGATCCAAGTTCTGGCCAGCCATGTCCAATAGAACTTTCTGTGATGATGATGGAGATGTACTTGCATTGCACCATGCAGTGCATATGTGACTATTGGGCATTTGAAATGTGGCTAATGTAACTGAGCTAATGATTTTAAAATTTAATTTAATTAAAATTAATTTAAATGTAAAGAGCCTAGAGTGTGACTATTGGCTTTTATATTGGACAGAGCAGTTGTGAGCAGAATTACTCGGTACAACGACATTTGGTGGGTCTTTGTTGGGGGCCCATCCTGGGAGTCGCCATTAGTAATGCATTTTTGTGCCACACACTTCCTTAAAGCAAGACCCACATGAGTGTTACAAATGGAACATTTCTGAGCAGGGTTGGGGGCCTGGATTTGGAAAATAGGATGGCAGGAAATCGACTTACAAATGTGAGAGTCTCCTTCTCTGAGGGGCCATCCCATTGTCCCAGCATCTGTTTCCGTTTGGAACCCTGAGGCCAGGGCAGCCAGGCCCCTGGGACTTCTGAAGTTTCTGTTCTTCCATCTGAAGACCAGAGAGACCCACCCAGGACTCCTCCTCTTTCAGGCCCCCCCCAGAAGTCTGTGTTAGTTCAGCTGCATCCCTCAGAGAGCCTTCCCCCTGCAGGCCCCACAGAGGGCCACACATGGGCTTGTTGTTGTTGTTGGGTTAGAACCCAGAACCCCTCTTTCTTGGCCCTGAAGAATCACAGAGATTCATGATCGTCTGTAACAATTTTCTCTTAATAGGAAATTTATGCTCTCATGATAATGGTGCAAAACCCTGGGGAGGGTTCATCAGAGAGATCAATAATGCAAAGTCGAACCAAGTCAACCTAATCCCTGTGTGGTTTCTACTGTGTGTTGTAGAAGTCTGGCTGTTGGAGGCTGAGGCTCCTTGTCCCTCCCTCCCTGTCCTCATCCTCATGCTAGGAGTGGCCAGAGACATACTCTATGCCTGGGTGAGAACCTTCTGGTGCAGGCAGCACACTGGTTTTTCCAGAAATGGTCTGGAGGCCTGGCAGAGTGGGTGGAGGCCTGTGCTTGCCTTTAGGGGGCAGATTTGGGGTTTCTGCTTCTAGAACCTTCTCTGAGTCCTCACCTGCCTTTGCTGCTTCAAGTCTCCCCATGGAGGCAAATTCTTCCTGTAGACTTGACCTGAAACCTTCTCTGAGGGCTGGCTGCCCCATGTTCTCCCTCCAGAACCAACACAGGCCTTCAACAGAAAGTCTATGCTGGTCAGGCATCGCCATGGACTGTCCCCTTGGGAACTAGTGCTCTGTCTGAGGAGACAGTGCACAGCCCAGAGCATTCCAAGGGGCTCTTCTCAGAGCAATGGCCAGGGACAATGGGGTTATATATATGAGCCTCACATAGACACTGCATGAATTAAATACCCAAACTTGGTGTTTATTTCCTGGGTTGTTCCCTCCAGAAGAAGCACCCCTAGAGAGACAAAGGGCATAACAGAGGAACGTGGCATACACAAAGATAAACACAAAAATGATATAGACCGCACCCCCTTTGAGAGCAGAGATAGTGTCATGATCCTGTGTATTGTCAGCACACAGCACAATGCCTAGGACACAGAAGCCACCAGCTACCTGTTTGAATGAATGAGTGGATGGAGACCATAATTCATGAATTATTCTGCACATGTATATTGACCCCCTCTCATAAACATGTGTATTCCAACCTTGTGTGTGGGATGCAACAAGCTCATTACATGTTGCTCCATTTAGTTTTCAGAGACCCATTTCACGGACGAGGAAACTGACTTTGGGGTTCAGCACTTTGCCCACAGTCATGTGGTGAGTAGCAGAAAAGGCCATGAGGCTGGGCAACAAAGGCAAAAACAGAACAAAACTGCAAGGAAACAAGTATTTAACAAGCGCAGTCCTGAACCAAGTTTCTTTACAAATGCTTACTTCCTTATAACACTCACGTCTTACAAAATTCTGAGACGTAGATCTTACTGTTCTCTTGCTGAGGTTCGGAGAGGCGACGGGATGTGCCCTAGGCACCCACAGCCGCCGCCTTTGCACAGGGACGCTGCACTGCAGTCCACACGCAGCTCTATACCCAGAGCTCCTGCGTGGCCACAACGCCTCCCACCGCAGCCCAGACACAGCAAGGCCTCTCTGCAATTGCCTCTCGCATGGGCACTAGTGCAGGCAATGCACTGATCTGTAGGTTGGAGGAAAATATCAACGTTCAGGACAGTCATGAGAAGCCACCCGCCCTGAGTGGCAGGAAAATGTGTGAGTCCTTCTAGACCTTTCTTGGAGGCTCTCAGGATGCAGGTTCCATATGTTGGTGCTTAATTCCTGTTAGTTCCACTCAGAGCCACCTTGCTTCTGAATGAAATTAACTTCAGTGTATGTGACCTCTGAATTTTCCACTTCATGAAAATCTTTATTACAACACAAGCAGATGCATCCTGATGACCGCTTACGGGCCTGGCCCTGGGCTGTGTCCTGAAAATACAGGCACGTACAAGACAGGCCAGAAGGAAAGGCAGAAAAGAACAATGAAATAAATGCTAAGTTGAAGCATCTGTCATGTGCTGTGAGAACCATTAATTCAGCCTGGAACTATACAGGAAGGCTTCCTGAAGGAGGTGGCGTTGGAGTTAGACTGTGAAAGATGAGCGCTTCTCTGGACAGAGAATGAAGGACCAGGCATTGCAGGCTGAGAAAAGAGAAAAGCTAAGCCAGAAGGTCTGTTCTTCCCCGCAACCGCTTCCCTAAGCCCCTCACACTTCTGGACAAAAACTCACCACCAAAGCCAAGCACCATTCAGGAGGTAAATCTATCTCCCTATGCAGAGCAAGGGAAGAAATTACATCTTGGTGTGTATCTTGCACCCAGGGCCTCAGGCCTGGCAATTAGAAGATGCCCGTTTAATAGTAGTGGAAGAAAGGAGAGGACAGAGCCAGAGCAGAACGTCTTCTTTAGGCCCGAACACATGATGGGACACTTGATGACCTCCTTGGGAGTTAAGGGCTGGCTACTCCCAGTCAATCGCATTGCCATCTTTGCTTTGACTCTAGGGAACTCAGGACTAGATCAGTGGCATCTGTCAGAGCCTGGTGGTTGGCACGTGGCTGTATCTCATTTACTGCCTTTCCATCTATCCTCATGTTCTTGCTAATTTGATCATTTATCTTATACTTCTAAATAAGTACCATTGAACTTGCTTTGTTTTTGAACCAAAATGGAGAAAAAAATTTAAGGTGAATAAAATAAATCTACAGAGGAGCAAACCCAAGTTACAGGAATATTACCTGCATAGTATAGTACTCCTGATGGAGCACCGGGCCAGGCAGAAGGGAAGACATGACTGTCCACAGCGTCTCCCAGGCCTTGGCACTGGTCCTGGGGCCTGAAGGCCGGGGCTCCAGGACTCACAGGCAGGTTCAGGTCCCTGTTCACATGGATATGTAGCTCTCAGAGCCCTTTAATATACAAAACGGGAACACGGGGGCCACAGCATTAGGAACGACTGCTTCAGGGAAGCAGAGGTGAGTCTTCTGAAAAGATATGAACCAGACTGTCTGTGAGAACAGCAGCCAGTTTTGACATCGCCTCCTGCTTCCTCAAGCATTGTTTTTGGTGGGATGAGCAGCCAAGCCGACCAAGGGAAAAAAATCAAAACAAAGTAGGTCTAATATCAGAAGCTTAGCTCACCATACTGTGGAGGACACACTCTGGGCCAAACAAATCAGGACAAAGCAGGAGGATTCCTTCATTCTCATTCTGTGTGTGTGTGTGTGTGTGTGTGTGTGTGTGCCCTTCCTCCTGCTGGGAGGTTCCAGGCAGCCCTGAGCTCTCTTCCACTGAGCCAGACTTCTGCTTTCAAGCATCAGGAAGTGTCAGGAAGCAGTCCCCAGGAGGTGTGCATTCAATGTGAAAACTTCACATGGGCTGAAGGACCCTTGCCTTGGCTTTGTGTTTGGCTCATTGCCACACTGTTTTTATTTGTGAGTTGTGGTTTTAAGGACAGTTGAACATTGCTCATGGTTGATGTAGCATGATCATGTGCCTTTCCTGGGTCCTGGAGACTTAAGATGACTGGCTTGACTAGTAGGGTGTGTGTGTGTGTGTGTGTGTGTGTGTGTGTGTGTGTGTGTGACCACTTCGTGCTCATCTGTGCTGTTTACTGGACATCATGGTGTCCATGGGCTGAGTGTGGAGCTCGGAGAGCAGCCCTTGACTTGCTGTCAGGAGCGGGCACTCTGGGCTGTGAATCCAGTCGAGGGCCGAGGTGGCTCTGAGCAGCTGATCTTCTGCCCTGATGAACAGCAACACATGTGGGACTGTGGCCACCCAGGTGAGGAGACACCTTCCAGGCCAGGGGCCCAGGGACTCCCTCTGGAGAAACTTAACTGGCCTCTGAGTGACCAATTCCCCACTGTGGCCTTTGTCATGCACTCCTCCACCAGTTGTTTGTCCTGCTTCTGCTGTGTGTAGACCCTAGGGGCAAAGAGACAGGAAGGCAGGCAAAGTTCCTGCCCACCCAGATAACAGCTGGCAAGGACCTTGGGCAAGTAAATGAGCTTAGGGAGTGCTCCAGAGGAGATGACATCTGAGCTAGGACCTGAAGGAAGAGTAGTGACTGGCCCAGCAAAAAGGAGAAGGAAAGACAACTCAAGTCAAAGGAACGGCATGTAAAGCATCTCAGAGGCTTTTTCAGAGAGCCTGGCATGGCTGGGATTCTCTAGGAAGAACAGCAGAGAAGGGGCCAGGTGAGATATGAGCCAGGTTCCACAGGCCTAGGGCTACAGCTCTTGTGTCCTGGGAATAGGAATGCAATTTGGGGAGATAGGGGGGAACCAGCCCCCAACCCTCCCTGCTGAGCTCCCTACAACTTTAAGACTTACTCATATCTTAGTAGAGGGCCAGCAGGCAATGGCAGTGTGATTGCCCAGCAAGATTTCTGACCTGCAAGTATGATGGCATTTGAAGCAGCCATAGAGTCTGGCCTTCTCTCCCTCCTCCATGGAGGATCTGGGATTGGCCAGGGAGAGATGTCTTGGTTAGGAGTGGACCAGGGGTGGCTTCCATGGGCCAGGAACTGGGCAGTCAAAATAAAGGGAGACTCTGGGGCCAGAGAAGCAGGCTGAGCTGGAACCCCTGCCAGGGAGCAGGATCCAAGAGAGT
This sequence comes from Macrotus californicus, assembly GCA_007922815.1. Classification (NCBI taxonomy): domain Eukaryota; kingdom Metazoa; phylum Chordata; class Mammalia; order Chiroptera; family Phyllostomidae; genus Macrotus; species Macrotus californicus. The sequence goes on along the minus strand of VMDR010001375.1, from coordinate 50,188 downwards.
CCACATGAATAGCATGAGGCCAGTGTTCAGAGATAGCACACTGAAGGGAAGAAGGCTGGAATCACAGAACAGAGACGAGGGGCCACGTGATGTGCCTTGATTGTCCTCAGGTCACTGCAAAAGTGAGGGTGGGCGAGTCTAGATTACAGGGCATGCAGACACAACACTTCCCCTTCCTTCTAAGTCGATCTGGACCACTGGGGTCTGTTGAGCTTCCTATTTAAACATGGGGTGCATGAGGGCAGAGCTGTGCAAAGCAGCAGAAGGAGCCTGTGGTAGAGTCCAGGCAAACTTGACCATGAATCCCAGCCCTGCCACTTACCAGCCCTGTAGGGTTAGGCAGATGACTTAACCTCTGTGAGCTTCAGCGTCCTGCTCTGCCCAATGGGGATAAGACTGTGTATGCCACGGGGTGCTTAGGAGGACTGATGGACGTAGCAGTTGTGAAGTGTAGGTCCCGCTCTCTTCTTGACTGGTGTTTCCTCAACACTCAGCAGTCTTTCCTCAGCCCTGCATGGAAGGCTCCTGGGCTTGGAGGAGGGCTCAGTCACAGCATCTGCAGAGCAGTTGGATCTGTCTGTCCATCCACCTATCTATCTATCCATCCATCTATCTATCCATCCATCCATCTGCTTCTAGCTTTATGGACTTAACAGGATTATGGACCTGACATTTGGTTAGCTTCGCTTCCTGACATCGCCATCAGACCAACAAGTGGTCTCCCTTAAATCTTCGTGTTACTTTGCTAGGGCTGCTATAACAAACTAGCACAGAGTTACTTAAATTACAGAAATGTATTTCTTCACAATCACAGAGGTTAGAAGTCTAAGATTAAAGTGTCAGCACGGTCGGTACCTTCTGAGGGCTGTGAAGGAGACTCTGTTCCAGGCCTCCCCTGCACCTCGCAGCTTCTGGTGGTTTGGTTTGGGGGATTCTCTGGTGTTCCTTGGTGTCTGCTCTTTCACCCTCATCTCTGCGTTCACCCTCACATGGTGTTATCCCTGTGTGCGTGCCCGTGTCTGTGGCCAAATTTCCCCTTTTATAAGGCCATGTTGGATGAGGGGCCCACTCTACTCCAGTGTGACTTCATCATAACTAATTGTATCACCACTACTCTGTTCCCAGATAAGACCATGTTCTGAAGCACTAGGGGCTGGGACTTCAGCAGGTGGGTTTTTGAGGACACAATGCAGCCCATAACGGTTTCTTACTCTCTTATTCATCTGCCTCTGCATTTGTGAGATGGGTGTATAGGGTCATGGCCACAGAGTAAGGTGGGGTTTTAGGAGATGAGTCCAATGACCACCTAGAATTTGAATCCACAGCCTTGACTTGCTAGGACTTAAAAAGTGGACAGATAATGTTACCTACCGCACCTTATCATTTTGAGTTACTTTTGCCTTTCTCCCCATGTATATAAGAAAGAGAAGCACCAGGGTATCCTCCCAAATGCTACTCTAACCCCTGGTTATGGACCTCCTGCACCCCTGTGTGTGTCCCCCTCCCCCACACCCCAGGGATGGAAGAATCATCTGGTTGGAGGAGTTTCGAGACTGTTAACACAGCAGAGACTTTTCGTTTTTGAATTGGGAATCTGAATGTTGCAATGAGACCAAACATCTAGCCTTCTTCCCAGAAACTAACCTGACCTTGCCCAGATCGGCCCTCATTTCAGCAGGCAGCTGCAGGATGAGTGTCTTAATGGGGGTATGGATGTGGGCATGAGTGAGGTGACCCCACCTGCGGTGGTTCAGTCCAGGGACCCCCTGAGAGTAAAGGAACTGGATGTACTCCAAGAGCAGTCAGCGAGTTTAAGGGGTCAGTCCATGGAGATCGTGAACAAGAAAGGACTGTAGCTGTGAAAATGGGAGACTTGGTGATGTCGACTGTTTTACTGAACATCCTGGACCGTGACGGTCCCCATGGACAGAGGAAACCTCTCAGTCCTCACGCGTGCTGTGTGCTCTGGGCCTGTGTGCTGCTGGCTGCGGAGGCCCCGTGCAGTGCCTCACTGCAGGGGCCCTGCTCGGCCTGTCCCCTCCAGGAGAAGTGCAGTGCTCATGTCAGACTCTCAGAGTACCCATGAGGCCAAACCCTTACTGCCATCACTGGGCACAAAGAGCCCACCTTGGGAGAGCTCTGGTGGCTGGGGACCCCATCTCTTGGAACCCTCTGCCCCCTTCCCAAACTCCCGCAGCTCTACCCTTTTCTCAGGAGTCCTGGCCCTTCCCCTGTGGGGCCGCAGTGGACCTTCCCCAGTCTTGAGAAGGGAATATCTAGCCAACTCCCAGATAACAACCTTCCTTTTTGCTAATGCCAGCTACCACACATTGCACCCATTGGGTATAAAATTCAGTGATTCATTGAAAAAAAAAATCCTTCCACTGGGTGAGTAGGAAAGGAAGTGAAGAAGGTGAGCGCGAACTGAAAAAGCCTTCCTACCTCCCTGTGTCCACCTCACGTGTGTGTAAGACTTTGTTCATTCACTCAACACACATCTACTGAGCCCTGACTGGTGTGGCTCAGTGCATTGAGTGCTGGTCTGTGAAACAAAGTGTCACCGGTTCCATTCCCAGTCAGGACACATACCTGGGTTGTGGGTCAGGTCCCCAGTAGGGGGCACGTGAGAAGTAACCACACACTGATGTTTCTCTCCCTCTTTCTTTCTCCCTTCCCCTCTGTCTAAAGATAAATAAATAAAATCTTAAAAAACAGACACATTCACTGAGCACCAGCTATGTGCCGGGCACTGTGCTCAGCCCTGTTGGGGATGCTGAAATGAACCAACACAGAATTCCTGCTCCGGGGGCTGATGAATTACTGGGGGAGCCCAGATATTTGCATAAAAGTCTAATTCAGGGCAGAAAGCATTGTTCATTACTAGAGCAGAATGGAGATCCTTCTATGTTCAGAAAAGGGTTGAGCACCTCTGGCTGGGAGGCTCAAGGAGGCTTCCTGGAAGAAGTAGCATCCTCAGGCCTTTGCTGAAGGAGGATTTGAACCAGTTGAAATGGGCACAGGGGAAGGGGGAGCAATCGAGGGTGCAGGCCACACGAACGGCTCTGGGCTGGGAGAGGGCAGGCATGAGGCATGGGCACTCCCCCTCCTCCCGGAGTGGAAGGCAGAGGGGCTGTCACAAACGCGCATGCTCCTCCATGGATGCTGCATTTATGTGTCTGTGCTACATGCTATTGGGTCCAGATTTGTATCATCGTGTCATCTCGACGTGTACCTGAATCACACACCTGTAACGTAGCTTGAACACACTGCAGAGAGGGTGGCAGACCTGTGAAAATCGTTCATCTGAGTAGATTCACTTGACATTTCGAAAAAGCACAGCAAGACCCTTTTATCTGTTCTCTCCCTCAGACCAGATAGGCCTTTTCTAGGCTCCAAAGGGGAGGGAATGGCCTGGGTGCCAGAGTTTCATCTTTGCAAGCATGCAGAGGCTCTTCAGAAGATGCTCCCACAGACCGGCCACAGCTGGAGCCCATGGTCTGCCCCTGGGCTGGGGCCTTAAACGGCATCGTGGTGAAGGACAACGCCAGCTTCGTCCCGGGCGGCCTGCGGGCTTCCGGGCTGAGCACTCACACCTAAGCTCTGCTGCTGAGAGCACAGACAGAGCGACCACTTCTCTGACCAAATGAAGATCAGCGAGGGGGGGTGCCGCAGAGTAGGGCGCGGGCTTTACTGCCAGTAAGTGCTTGTGCGTCCCTGTCCTTGAGCAGATCCTGATGAAAACAGCTCTCTCTAGGAGCAGCGTCAGGGCCACGCCAGTTAAACGTGCGCCTGCCTCATTATAGGCAGACTCTCCAGACAGCCAGCAGAGAGGTCTGTACCTCTGGATGCTGGAAGCAGGAGGCCAGACCCCTCTCTACAGAGCTGAGGTGGGGGCCTGCCCAGGCACTGACTACCTGGCACCCCTGCGCCCCTTCTGGGCATGGCTGCCCTTGCCCACACCCACCAGACTCCTCGCAGATATTGGTCATGCACTAATATATGTGGAGGGCTGACCTCGGTGCCTTTGCTTCCCGTCCCTGCACAGACCTTACCTCACCCCCAACACCTGCTATTTTCTCTGCCGTGATTCCCCAGACAGCTGGGACTCCACTCTTTCCCTTGCACCCAGCCTCCCGTGTGGGGCTGACATAAGGCGGGTTCAGCACCCGTTTGTCCAAGGTGAGGTGGGAGAGAGAAAGTGGAAAATAACCACCAGGGACCTCCCAGTGCTGTGCTCTTTTTTCACTCAGCGCTGGCCTGAAGAGCCTCAGTTTTCTCATCTGTGAAATGGAAGTCACAGCATCTCCCTGGGTCAGGTGGTGAGAATTAGCCACTCTGCTTAGCAAGAATCGCTGGTTGTGCTTTCTTGCCTTTCGGCTACTTGATAAGAGCTGGGGTCTGGGACGTAGAACAGCTGGCAGGTTCCCAGTGCAGGCTGCCACTTTCTGGCTGTGATACCTGAAGGACATCCCTACCCCTCGTGGGCCTCAGCTTCCACATCTGTAACACACCGTTGAACAAAGTGATGCATGAGGTCCTTTCAGCCCAACTGTTTGAGGTTCTAGTTAGCTCATTGGGCACCTACCACCCACATTCCGAGTCATCAGCCATGGCTCACACAATCCCAAGTAGTGGCTAAAACAAAGGTCATTTTTATGTGACTTCCGAATGCTTTGCTTATTTTTTGGTACACTTTACTTTCCACTCTGCACTTTGCTGCCGCAAAAACAAAAGTCGTTTGCATTCCCTGGACAAGGCAATGACTGTGGGTGGGGAAGGGGTGACAGTGTGACCTCTGGGGGCGCTCCCAACACGGTCTCATCTGCAAGCACTGGGGTCTAGGCCCATGCAGCTGACAGCAGTGCGGGCTGAGTGAGTCTGGGAGGGACACTTCCCCTCCTCCTGTTGGCCACGGAAGGCTTCGTGGGAGAGGAGCAATTTCAAGAGAAATGAAAACAGTGACAGTGAGGAATTGAATTAATTAGCAAAAGACAGGATCTGGAGGCCAAATCTTAGATCTGAGTCTCAGTTACACCACTTAACCTTCCAAGTCTCAGTTTCTTCATCTGTCAAATGGGGCTAGTGATCGTTCCTCCTGGAGGGTCATTGTAAGGATTGAATAAAATACAATATGCACATCACCCGGCTCCTAGTAAGTGTTCAGTGTTGTTACTGCTGGTTATGGTTGGGCGACCATTGTTGAGGGGCGGCATGGCGTAGGAGCAGACTGAAGCTGGAATTGGGAGGCCTGGACACTGGGGAGAGAGGCAGCATAACCTGGAAGGGAAGAAGTAAGGAGGGACAGAGGGAGTGCTGGTCATAAGGGGGCGAGTGCGGGCGGCGATGAGGACCCTGACTCAGAGCTACAGGCAAGGGGATCCCCAGGGGAAGGGCGACTGAGGAGAGGAGAGACCGTGAGGCTTCAGAGTTGAGACCGCTGAGATCTGTGTTCTGAGTTCTTCTTTTATATCTTCGGAGCAATCATATCAAGTGGTTTTAGCCTTTTTCGTTATGGAAATTGCAGTCAAATTGGGTCTGCGTCTGGGCCAGGGTCCCCATGAACACCCGGGACCCAGGTGGGGACATTCCTCGGCTCTCCGGCCCCCAACTGCCCCGGACTGTCACTGTTGCTCTGATGGATGCTGCTTGCTTGGCCCAAAATCACACAGCTCAGGAAGCTCATTTTCCCTGTCTGGCCCGAGACCCTCATGCATTCCTCGAGGTGAAGGAGAAACCCCAGGGAAGGGAGATTTGAGAGGCCTGTAACTCTTCTCTGCCAGCTCTGCCAGCTGCTCAGGTGCTGGAGCAGACCAGGAACTGCAAGAGAGTCAGGTCTGACGGCTTAGAAGAAAGGGCATTCTCACCAAGGGTCTGAGCTGGCAGTTCCTCTTCCCTGCTGAGGCTGGTGGGTCCTGGTTATTTCAGGTACTTCTCAGAAGGTGAAAAGGGTCTTTGCCCCTGGCCTGGCAGAGAGGTGTTGGGGAGAGCAGGGAGGAGGGACTGACGGAGTCTGTGGCTTTCTCCAACTTTCTCAGTACAGATGAGATAAATTCCCATCTTCAGAGCTTGCACGCTACGCCACCTCCCCGCCTGCTGAATCCCCTCGTTCCTGCCTGGGAAAACTCAGACCGAGCCACTCCCAACCTACTTCTAACGCCCCAGACCCCTGCTTACTGGGGTGGGAAGGACAGCTTGGGTTTGCAGCCTTGCAAAGAGAAGGCTTCTGGATGAGTCATTTGCTGCCTGTGGCTTTGCAAAGTATGTATAAGAGGAAAGGGTATTGACCAGCTGCTCTCCATGTCTATGAAGAAAAAGCAAGTGGAATTGGATTTAAATAAAAGCAGACAAAACTCTGTGCGTATATAAATTGACCATTGGACAATTACAGAATGGACCTTCTGTATTTAATTAAGAAAATAGAATTTAGGGCTGGAAGAGCCAGGGACCTCGCCTTTCCCAGACTGTCTCCATCTACACAAAGCAAGAACACCTGCCCCGCATGTGCTGCAGGGCCACTGTGGTCCCAAAGGAGACAGTGTGTGCCAGCTTTCTGTCAACCACACACAGGGAACAAATGTCAGATGTCATATCGTTAATAATGCCAGGGATAATGGTCGCTTGCCTTGAATGGTTTAGAAGACACAGGACTAGACTAGGTGACCCCTTGAATTTCCTCTGTTTCTAGCATCTCTCTAGGCTTGCTGCCTTTTTATCAGAGGAACCCCGGCCACTGGGAGCCAAAGGAGGAGAGATGGGAGTGAGCCTGTGGAAAGGCTGTGCCGGTGCCTGGGGCCTCTGATTGAGGCTTGGAGATTGCTGCTAGAAATGAGGATGATAACCTAAACTGAAATGGCCAGGAAATCTAGAATCCTCCTATTGAGACCTGGGGCTTTGTGCTGCTCCTCGGCTCCTCCCTTCCTTTGGGCTTCAGAGCAGGGGGCAGGAAGGGCCCCTGTCTTTGAGACAAGTTCTGAATTGGCACCAGGAGCTCCCCCCACCCTTGATCCAGGGAGATTGCATTGTGGTGTCTGCTCTGGCCCAGGACACCTCCCCCTGCCTGGGTGTCACTTCCTTGTGCTGACAGCTGGCATGATCGGCAGTCCTGGAGTAAAGGGCCTCACCCTCCTAGGGCTGTCTGCTAACAGGAGGCACTCTGCCCTTCAGTCCCGGAGCACCGTTTTTGAACACCACCTCCCGACCCCTGACCTGGATTCTTCTCATTCATTGTAGCTGCTGACCTATGCCCTCTTGTTTTGGGGCTGGACCTTCAGAGCAAAATGAGAAACTAAGAGCACAAGCCTGAGATTACAGCTTTAGTCTAAGAATGGACCATTATACTTCAAAATCAGGTGTTTGATGAGCACATGCTACGTGCCCTACACTACGCCTGGCCTGAAGAGTTCCACTTCTGCCCCCAAAGATGGCTTATGGAAGCTTCTCCTCTGCAGAGTGGGGCTCTGTCTTGGGCATTCTTGTACTCACATTGCAAAGGTACTCTTCTGCCAATCTTAGTCTGTGCCAGGACATGTCCACACCCTGCCAGCTCCAACCAGACACAGCTCCTTGGGCCCCCGGTGGCAGGACTGCCCCTCCCACTGAATCAGTGACACGTGAGGGCCACCTTTGCAGTATGAGGAAGGTGAGACCTTCAATCCAGGGTAGGAGGGGGACAGAAACTACCTTTACTGAGCATCCAGGGGTGCCATGTGCTTTATCTACCTTAGATCTCACTCAGTCCATGCACCCGCCCCACGGCGCGCATTGTTCTCTTTATATCAGGTGCAAGAAGGGCACAGACAGAGACCCGCTTTGAGGAGGGGAAGGGTTCAGAATCGAGTCGGAGGGCTTGGGTAGAGATCTGACCGGGGACCAAGCTTATGTTGCATGGGTCTGTTACACAGCACACTGGGACGTGAGAGCGGGAGAAGGAGACAGGTGTCGTTTTCAGGTAAAGGTGTGGAGTCCCCATTTTCTACTCCTGGTGAGAATCAAGGAGGATGGAGCAGCTGCCCGCAGCATCTGGAGGGGCTGCAGGCTGGAAGGCACTCAGGTGCTCAGCCCGCAGGGTTCGGTGTCGGACATTGAGCTCAGCCCCTCACTCACAGTGTAGGCTCTCTTGGCCTCAGCTTCCTCATCTGTGCAATGAGATAACAGTAGCACCCCATGAGGCTGTTTGGATTCATTGAAATAATGTGTGTAAAAAGCGTTTACCACACCTCAGCACACCTGACGCTCAGGGAGAGCACTGCCCCTGTCCATCGCCATCATTGCCAGGTGGTTCAGGGCTCCTTTCTATGGGTGTGGCCCCTGCTTCTCCCCTCCCTGGTGTGGGTACCTGAGCACCTGTTTCTCTGCCATGTTGATGCCTCTGTGCCCTCTCTTCTCCACCCTTGCTCTTGCTATTTCTTCTCCCACTCTCCCTGTGAGGCTCTTCTGCAAGGGCTTCCCATCCTTCTCTTCTGCTTTCTCTCCATCTCGTTCTGGTCTCCTCCGTCTGCCCCTCTCTTTGGGCCTCTGTCCCTCTTGGATGCTGGTTCCTGGAGCCGGAGCAGGCATCTTCCAGTGCCACTTCTGTGTCTTCCAGGCCCCCTGCCCCCTTTCTTGCTCCCTGGGGACTTCCCACAGGAGAAGCTGTGGGAGGTACCTGCCTTTGGTGGTGAGAACTGGCCATGGGGCTGGTTTGTAGCCCCTGTACTCCACCTGCCTCTGCTCCCCCATGCCAGCCAAGAGAACGGCAGCGTGCCTGCCTGAAGTGCGCAGGCTGAGCGCTGGCGTGGGTGGGGAGGATGAACTGCAGATGTTCAGCTTCTGGGCCAACTCTGGGGCTGTCTCTAGCTGTGTCAGAGGAATGCGGAAAAAGTGAAGGCCAGATTCTGCAACCCTGTACACCAGCCTCCCTGCTCGGTACTGGGTTCAGGACCATCTTCTGCCTTCTGTCTGTCTATCCCTGTGCTGTGTGCTTGCAGTGATGCCATGTGAAAAAAATACAGAATAAAGGAGGTGGAAGGGATGCGGCCACTTGATATGCACCACAAGTCCCCTAATTCTGCATCAGCTGCTTCCTGAAAATTAACATGTCATTTCCCCGGATGCACTGATGTGGGTTACTCTACCGAAAACAGGCTTGCCTCGTATGGGGGTGTGGCTGAAGGCCCTTGGGAAAGACGGCCTTTGGCGGATGCATGGCCAGGCCCCTTCCGAGAGGAGCTGGTCCCTGAGCCCAAGATAGACCACAGGCCAGAAGGAGGCATATTACCCGCCCCCCACCCCATGGCAGTGACTGGCAGCAGCATGGGGTTTTGCATGAATGTGGGAGACAAATTATTGTGCTCGCTCCCTAAGAACGAGGAGTCATCTGCAATTGGAATAAATGCATGCCATGTCTGCATTTGGCAAAAGAACACTACAGGGCTGCCCTAGAGGGGGGATGAACACTCCTGAGGGCAGAAACGCCTTCTTAGCCCCCAGGCCTGGAGCTCAGTCCCAGTGTAGGAGGCAGCGCTGGGTCTGGATAATTAGCTGGTCATAATTTCTCATTATCTCATTAGTTCTCAGAGGTGTTCAGTGCTGAGCCCAGGCCAAGCTCAAAGTCCCATGCGAGTAGGAGTTGTGCCGTGTTTCTTGTGTTCAGTCTACCAGGAGAGGCCTCACAGCCCCCAGGTGCTGGGCTCTCTCCAGGGTCCTGGAGACCTTCCCAGGGCAGCTTCACAAGCAGAGCAGATGCATGAACCCCTGCCCTTCCCAAAGCCCCTTGCTCTGGAATCTCTAGGGTCCCAGCCATGATGGCAGAGCTGGGCTGTCCACTGGCTTGGGCTCTAGGGCCAGTTCTGTAGACTAACTGAAAAAACTGTCAGCAAAGGACTTAAGCTCCCTGAGCCCAAGTCCCTCACCTTTGAAAGAGAAGTAACTCTTCATGTGCTTGTGGTTGAGAGTTAAGGCAAGTCAATGCTTAGCATTGGGGTTGGCCCAGTAGCTGGCTGTGAAGCGCACTACTCCATCCAAGGCCACAGCTGGGCCATGATTCATCCAAAAACTGAGTATTTCTAAGACAGACTAGGATCAAAATCTGCCTCCTCCTCCCCTGCACAGGTGTCTGAGGGCACTGTTCTCCCAAAGCTTTAGGAAAAACAGGTCCTCTGAATGATGGGAATAGACTGAGCAGAAAGGAGGAAAGAATGGGACCATCCCTCCCCAACCCTGTCCTTGTAGCCAAGAGAACCAAGAGAAAGTCAAGGCCTTGACTGTAGCCCTCAAGGCTCCAGAGAGAGACAGTAAGGTGCTAATGACACAGACCAGGTAATGTTGGCCAGGGCCCCAGCCCGGCCTCCATAGGCAGCCTGTGGTGAATGAATACAACGGGGGCTGTGGGTCCCCAGGTTGGAGGTCACATTCCTCTCCTTCTCATGTGTTGCTACATTTCAGCCTGGCTTTCTCCCCTCAAGTCTCCCGCCATCAGCAAAGGACCAGTTAGGAAACCAGAAATTGGAACCACACTGATTTTTTTAAACATTTTTTTAAAGATTTTATTTATTTATTTTTAGACAGAAGGGAAGGGAAGGAGAAAGAGAGAGAGAGAAACATCAATGTGTGGTTGCATCTCACACATCCCCCACTGGGGACCTGGCCCACAACCCAGGCATGTGCCCTGACTGGGAATCGAACCAGCAACCCTTTGCTTCAATCCACTGAGCCACATCAGCCAGGGCCAAACTGATTTTTTAAGAGAGGGTTTAAATTAGGGAATTAGAAGGCTGAAAGAGAGAAAAGATGTTGGGGATGCTCAAGATTCATAACTAAAAGAGCCAGCTCCTCTCCAGGGATGGCGGCACAAAAGAGTGGCATTTTATCAATCCTAGGAGGCTGGAGGAGGGGCCCAGCATCCAGAAGGGCTGCCCCATGCAGCTCGAGTTCAGACCTCTGAGGCCTATGCTGGGACATCTGAGGGGGAGATACCGGGGCGTGGCCCCAGAGCTCTGGGACGGAGCTGAACTTGGGTGCTCAGGGGTGAAGAGGGCGGTGGGGTGGGGCTCTGACTGCTTACGTGTGGCACTGGGCTGCTGCTGGGCCTCAGGGGACCATGGCGAAGTTTGAGCAGGGTGCAGCCAAAAAAGCCACTGGAGGGCAAGGCTAAAGCTGACTATTGATGCTGGCGCCATAAATACAGGGCTGAAAGCAGAGAGGAAGCCTCTTCTCCCCTCTTCCTGCCTCAGTCCTGCTGGGGCCTGCTGTTGACAGCATCTAATGGGAAGCCAGCTGGCCGGGGGTCTGGGAAGCACCGGCATCTCCACACAGACTGCAGGGGGTAGATTTGGTGCTGGTTGGCAATAAGGGTATAAAGGACGCATGAACACCCCCCCCACCCCTGGGGTGCACTGTCTCCTTGCACCCTCCTGACGTTCCCCTAGAGACTGTAGGAAAGAGTATGGTCCCCAAGTTATAGAGACAAAACCAAAGACCAGAGAAGTTCCTTGATTTTCCCAAGTCACTCACTCAGTCACCAGTCATCAAATGCCCACTGCCTGCCACACATTGTTCTAGCTTTGCGGCCACTGCAATGAACAAGGCAGGGCTTGTGCCAGCAAGGACACTTGTACTGTAACTGGGGCAGTGAAGACGATGGGCATGAGGCGATAACCAGAGCACCCATGCACGCTAGTAAGTACACTGACCATTACAGGTGCCAAAAGCAAAACCTGAACACAGCGTAAGCCTGCTGGGTGCTTAGTAAAGGGCCAGGCCCCCGGGGACGGAGATGCCAGCACCTAAGACCAAAGGCCCAGGTGGATGGCCAGTGGGCATTCTGAGTCACCCTCACATCTGTGCGAGCTGCTGGCATCTCGTCTCCTGAGCACGTGCGCACGCATGTCCTCTAAAGACAGTGTGACACAGCTGCCTGAGTGGCAGTCTTGAGGAGACATAGAAAGTTCCCCAGGTGATCTGTCCCTCTCCCTGCAGACAACCACTGCTAGGGGTGGGAAGGCAGGTAGCTCTGGGCTTCCACCCTTAATGGACTGGCAGAGACAGAGCCATTTGTGGCCCCAGGGTGAGGGTCAGAGTTTTCCAACTGTGCCCATTCCTCTCACACCCTGACCTGGAGGGCACATCTAGAGGCAGGCCGTGTGTATGTTGAGTTCCATCTGTCCACTCCTCTGCTTCTCTGGGTCACCTCCTCCGTGTTTGTCACTAGCTACCCTCACAACCTTCTACCTGGCCTCCCTCCCTTCAGTTGCTCCCTACACCCCCACCCTCGTCGTCCTCAGACCTTGCTGCCCCATGTGCTTTGTGTGGATAGAAAGGGTGTCCTGGCCCCTGGGGCAGCTGGGTGATGCCTCCCTGCTGGGAGGTTATGTGGCAACAACCCCAGTGCAGGTGTGTGCGCAGGAATCTGCTCGGCCCAGCACTGTCTGAGAGCACAGCCGGCTGAGCATCCCCAGTTCCTGGGTGGGGAAAGCAAGGCTGAGAGCGGTAAGGGGACTGGCTCGTCACTCAGCTCATTGTGACTGGCGCAGGACGCTAGGTACAGTGCTGAAACAGGACTCTGTGATAAACTGAGGACAGACCGAAGCTCTGGCCGTCTCTACCCCTGAGGGTCGTTGCAGAGACGGCTGCTTGGGTCTGCCTTCAGTTCCCAGCTTGTGCTTTCCTGAGAAAGAGGGCCAAGGCTGCTCACGCCCACGTGCCCCTCCTGTGTCCAGGGGCCAGGCGTGACTCTGGAGTGGGGGTCCGGTGCGCAGGCCTTAGCAGGGACAGTGAGACCTCGGCCCTGGTCTAGAAAGACAGAGGAGCTACTCTGTCAGACACCCCACTCTCATCTCTTGAGGAGTGTAGCATGGGTAGAGAACGGGCATGTGAGAATGGAAGAGACCCCCCGCAGTGCACCCCTCACACATGCTCTCCAGGAGAGGAGACCAAGGCCCCAAAGGAAAGCTCAGGCAGCCGATCCTGCCCCTGATCATGACAGAGCCCTTAGCCTTGGAGGAACCCATCTCCGGACCAGTCCTCCTGCTCCCCACACCCACCCGTGGTTCTATGCGGCCAGCCCCTAGGGGGGAGCAGCCTTCCTCCTAACCCAGCACCAGTTCCTCCCCACACTGCCCCTAAAGTTGGAACAGCCCTGCAGGGATGAGGACAAGAAGGACTGGCTCTCCAGATGAGCCCACACGCGTGGTGCAGGGCCGCTGTGCGGACAGCTTGTGAGGAGGCGCGGGAGCTTCACGCATCAGAGAGACATGGCCTCACTCTGGGACCGCCCCAGCCCCGCTCCCACCTGCACCCCTGCTGGGGTGCAAGGCTCGCGGTACAGGCCGGTCTAAGCAAGTGTCGGGTGTGGATGCGAGGGTGATGATGATGAACACTTCCTCCAGGAGTGTAGACCCGGCATACCCCTTGGCAGCTGAGCAACTGCCCCCTGATGAACCAGTGGGAAGGCCCCCCCTGCTTAAACTCAGGCATTTGGTGGCTCTCAGATTCAGCATCCTAATAGGAAAAACACGGATTTTAACAGGGCAACAAAAAATTATTTACTGGGGACAGTCAGCCCCTGGAACAATCCAAGCAGTGACATTGTTGTGGCCATCATTTTTCAGAAACAGGCCGTTGCGTGAATCGAAGAGCTGTTTGCTCTGTGCGTGGAGGTTCTGATCTGACAGCTGCAGGGAGCACGGCAGTCCAGCCATGGGCCACAGACAGGAGGCACGGGTCACGGAGGACCACGGCAATGACGTCAGAGCCAACTCTCCAGTGACGTACAAGTTGTCAGGATTCTCAGTCGTTTGTCTGCTTTTGTAGAAAACAGCTGATTTTTAAGAGTGGAATTGCATGCTTTGTAAGAGATTTTTTAACCTGGAAAAAAATTAGGAGAAGGTAGTTCAACCAGAAGATGCTGGGGGTGGGTAAATCTTTCTTGAATGATTTCTTCTTTTGGTGGCAAGAAGTAAAGCTGCAGAGACACCTAATCCGGAGGACACCAGGGGAAGGCTGAGCTGGGTGAATGACTTCGGTGTCATGGAAGGGTTGTGAGGAGTGGTAACCGGTGAGGACAAAGTGCTCAGCCTGACACCTGGTCCTCTGTTACCTGGTGGGTTGGTGTTAGCCACCGCTGGGCAGAAGGCTCAGGTGAGGACAGGAGAGAAGCACTGGAGAGTGGCTCAAAGGAGAGGTGGTGGCAGTGAGATGTGGACCCTTCAGTGCCACCCTGGCTTCCTCCTCCTGTGGGCCCCCCGTGCTCCCATGGGCTCCCCAGGACCACTCTTTTCCCTCTTCTCCATTTTTCTCCATCTCAGGCCAGGAGGCAAAAGGAATGTTCAGAAGACTAGGCCCAGGGTGGAGAAAACAGTCCCAACTCCACAAGGCCACGGTGAGCAGGATGGTGCAGGGGTATCCGGCTGAAGGGGGTGAGGAGAGTGAGCCAGATGCCCTGTAAGGGAAGTGTTTGGTGGGTTTGATTTCTACATGCCATGGATCACCTTTCACGGGCTTAACTTCTCCCTTGGAATAATGAGACAGCACGGTGATACTTCCCATGATTTCAGAAGTCGAGATTTGCACTTCCATAGACAGGAGGGAGGCATTATTCAGGGTACGTTGGAGGCTGAACACTGGACCACCTGTCTCAGCCCATGAGCATCTCTGATGAAGAGGGGCCGGCAGCTCTACATTTGTCTGCATTTTCTCCTGCCCAACTGTGGAAGTCCTGGGTGGGAAGAGGGACTGAGCTGGCTAGGACAGAGGAGGTGGATGCCACCATGCTCGGCATGGGAAGTTTCAGGTTGTATTGCCAGGGCTACAGTAACTTTGAAGGGAGGGAGGGGCTTTTCACAAATGTCATTTCATTGCATCAGTACGACAAGGCTGGAGGTAGGAATTTTGTAGATGAGACAACTCAAACTTAGAAAGAGTAAGAAAATTTCTTCGGAGTCTCTGCCAGCACAGAGGGTGGGCATTGTCACCAGTTCTTGTTGGCACCTCAGCTGCATGAAGCAGGTGAGCCCTGAAGCAGGACCCTGTGAGGAGACAGCAGAGGGCAGGGCTCTGGGAGGGCCACACTCAGGGACGGAAAGAAGCAGCAGTAAAGGAAACCGAGTCCTGGTCTCCTGTGGCTGCTGTAATAGATGACCGCACACTGGATGGCTCAAGACAACACTAATGTATTCTGTCACCATTCTGGAGGCTGGAAGTCGGAAATCAAGGCATCTGTAGGGTTGGGTCCTTCTCGAGTCACTGAGAGAGCATCCGTTCCCTGCCTCTATCCTGCACCTGTTGCTGCCAGCAATCTCAGCCCTCCTTGGCTTCATAGCTGCGTCCCTCCAATAGCCCCCTCCATCATCACGTACATGACCTTTTGCTCTACATGTCATGTCTTCTCTTTTCTGCCTCTTATAAGGACACTCATCACTGGATTGAGGGCCCACCCTACTGCAGAATAATCTCATCTCAAGATCCTTGCCTTATTAGGTCTGCAGAGAACCTTATTCCAAACAAGGTCCCACATGAGGATCCAGGTGGACATGTCTTTTAGTGTCCACAATTTAATCTACTACACCAAGGGAGCACAAAGCAAGGAGAGTGACAAACATGGCCCTCGTGAAATGCCAGAGGCCAGCGGCTCCCACACAAGGGTGCCATCTCTTTCCCAAGTAGCAAACAAAGGACATGTCCCCTTTCCTGGGTGTTGTGGAGAAGGAAGGATCCTCATCTCTCTCAGGTTTGATCTTCCTTAAAGACAGAGGAACAGATACACCCATAGGACTCTTTCAGGCCCCAGGTTAGTCTGTCAAAAGAAGACTTGCTGATCTGCCTGCTTTCCCTGGGAGCACTTACGAGAGTGAATAAGATGGAGCCAGTGCTCATGGGATGTCACTGAGGGGTCTGACCAAATCATTCTTAATACTAGAAGAAAGGGCAGATGTTGTGTGGCGGGAGGGACCAGCCTGTGAGCAGCAGTCTGAGAGTTGCTGGACCAGGTCACCTGAGAGCAGAGCATCTCTAGCCTCTAAATTCCTCTTGGATAAAGTCCACTCAGACCTCTGCATACCTGCCTCTCCTACCCAGGGCCATATCCTGAGGGCAACCTCATTACTTTCCGGGAGCCCAGATTTTTCCAGTAACCAAAACACTCAGCTCATGTGCTACACAGCCCCTTGCTTGCCTTGACCACTCAAGGCTGGATCTCATCTGAAGTCTTTCACCCATCCTGACTAATTAAAGGGCCACACAGCCTAATGTACCTAGTGAGTCAGTCCCTCCTTAAATGATCTGCTTCTTGGCCTCTCTCCTCCCGTTGGCCATCTTCTCTTGGCTTTACTGTTCTGTCCCTGAATTCTTAGTGAAGTTGTTGATGGACAGGGAGTGAGAGAAACTAGCAGAGGGATGACAGGTAAGGCTAGAGGTTATTGACATATGCTAAGAGAAAATCATCCTTTTCCCTAAACCCAAGGCATTTTCCCTAGCAGAATAGCTTTAGAACATGAGCACAGGCAGGGACACTCGTGGCCAGGGTTTGAGTCTTAGCTCCACTATCTTTGTGCCCTTTAGTTTCTTCATTTGAAAAATGAAGACAGGGATTGTGTCCACCTGTGGAGGCTGCTGTCAGGAGGGCATGAGGTAGCGCACGTCCCACATTTAACAACAGGGCCTGGCACATCCGAGGGTTTCCATCAGTGTCCCCCCACCGCCACCAGGACTGCTGCCCCCGAGACACTCTTCTGTGTTGGGTGGCATTTCTGCCTTGGCGTCATTGCATGCGCTGTTCCCTGTATGAGCACTTTTACCTTTTCTTCTCTGACTAATTCCAGCGCATCCTTCTAGAGTCATCTCAAAAATCACCCCTCAAAGAATGATACGTAATACATTTACTCAGCAACTATTAAATGTCAAGCTCTCTTCTGAAAGACTCACTGATGTTATCCAGGTTAACCCTCTGCATGGCCTTGTGAAATCAGTAGCATCATCTGCTTGTACAGGCGAGGGAACTGAAGCTTGGGGAACACGTGTGTCTGATTTCACTGTCTACCACTCCATGCTGCCTCCACCAACTCCCACCCACCCACCCTGGGCCCACTTAGAGCATTGAAATTGAGCTGACGTTTGCCGGTCTGTCTCTGGAGGGAAGGGTTATGCTTTATTCCCTTCTAGCTTTTGATGCTGGCAGCACATGGTCTTAGCCCAAGGAGTGATTGCTGTCCTGGGCTGGCCTTGATCCCTCTGGGACTCCCTTCCCCTCCCTGAGGCTCAAGCCTCCCATGGTCTGGGTGGTCCACATGTCCATGATGCTGCTGAGAGAGAAAGGTAACATTTGATTCCATCATCAACAGACGTGGCTGTTCTGAGAGGTTAAGGAGTGGCCTTTTCAAAAAGCAAAACCCACCCAGCTGCCCTATTGTATCAGTGCCTCTCCAGTTCATTTTCCCACGTTTTTGGTTTCTCTGATGGTCCAGTTTGTCAGTCTCTGTTCTATGCAGGGTTTCTGGAGGAGGGGACTGGGTGGTGTGTGGCCACACTCATACTCGAGGATAATGGAGTAGCAGTGATCACACCAGTCATCAATCTGGGGGTCCGAGACCATGGTCAGCAGATCTGGGTCAGGCTGCCTGCATCAGAATCACCTGGGAGCTTGCTACAAAGGCCAGTTCCTGACCTCGCCACAGGAACATCTCACTCAGTGCATACCAACCTCTCCAAAGTGGTTCTGAAGTGCAGCCAGATTTGAGAACTGTTGATCTGGTCCAGCCAAGGAGGAGCACACTTTGCCCAAGGTCACACAGCAGCCAATCAGCAGCGGAGTTGGGGCCGCTCCGAGCCTGTGTTCTTTCTGCTGCTCTCGGCATGTTCCAGTCCAATGAAAACCAAAATAAATCCCCTTTAGTTTATCTACGGTTTTCTGATTCATGCCATAGCCTCTGTTCATTTATTCATAATGTCACTGAGAATTGACATTATATATACGTTTTTCCTCCCCACTCTGAGCTCTTTTAAGCACCGGCTCCTATTTCTGTGCTGTCAGGACTCTGGGCTACCCATCCCCTCTCGTGTGTGGCTGGGACCTTCTTGCTCAGTGACCCTGAGGGGACTCCTGCTCCCCTTGGCCTTATTTGGGTGGGCTTGAGAGTGGCCAGGACCCCCTTGAATGCAACCCAGAAGAGGTGGTCGACTGTCCTGACTCACCTCAGATCTCAGGGGGATCACTTTTTCAAATAAACTCAAAAATAGCTACTCAGAAAGCCCTGCAGCCCGAGGAGCCATGCGTCAATTCATTTCAGCTTAGCAACCATTCATTAAAGGCCTCCCAGGCTCAGGCCATTGCTTGGCAAGCCCTCAGAGGGATGCAGAGATGGATGATGAAGCGCAGCGGCCACCTCTGCCCTGAGGCGTCCTCTGTCTCCCCTGTCCCGGAAAGTCATGAGCTGTTTAGCATTCTGTGTGGGCCTCGCATGCCCAACACGTCAGGCCCCACTGTGGGCTGGCAGGACCCTGGTTGGCCAGGAAGGATCCAGACTTATTCCATCCCTGGTACCAGGATCTGTGTCAGCCTGTCTCCAAGGCCTTCCCAGTGGATGATAAGAGGGCTTCTGGTAACAACCTCTTCATGTAAATGCTGGCACCTATCTACTGATGTGGCCCCTGTCTATGAAGGCCAATGTCAAGAAAGGTGATGTCAAGGCAAGAGTACTGATCCACACCCTGAAGTTCTCTTTCTACCTAGCTGTGCCCCAGTCTCCTCAACTGTCACACCGTAGAGGAGACCCCTGCACATCTCCCTGGAATTTTGGCTTAAATGAGATAATGCACCTGAGTATGTAGAATAAGCTATAAAGCACAGTAAAAAGTACTGTACTATTATAATCATTCATTATTCTCAAAGAGACTTTAGAGAGGATCTCATCTAGTGGTTTTCAAATGCCTTTTTGGACCATGGAATGCTTGCCCAGAGGGAAATCCTTGCCCAAAATGAAGCCCAATACGTAAAAGAGGAAAACAAAAGAAGAAAACCTAGCGCTACGGATGATGGGAGCGCAGGGAGGAGGCTGTCCAGCTGGTGAGGGCAGGTGTGAGGGCAGCATGCTCGGGGCCCCGGCTGGCTGGGCAGCAGAACTGAAATGAGCACTCCCCTCGTCAGTTCCCCAGGCTCTTCCCTTGACATTGATTGCCCTCCACAGGAAGATTCAAGTGTATACAAAAGAAAAATTCAAGAGCAGTTGTACTCTGCAAAAACCTTCATCTCAGGGCTACTTCTAAATATCAGATCTCTGAGCTCACATAAGAGATTGAACAAATAAAAATTGGTCAGGCAGGGATGATGGAACCAGTGTTAGGTCAGTCCAAAGTCAAGATGAGTGGAAACGGAAGTCCCTTAGGATTTTATTTATACATTACTCCTCAGGAGCATATATGTTGTGCATCGGGAACTCTACCTGTAATCCCTCTTTCTCTCTCTCCCCGTGGACCACAGATGTCAGAAATAGACGTGTGTGTGTGCAGGGGGCATACATATCATTTCTTTCACCCTAGCATGGGCCTCACAAACGGGGTTGGCCATAGTTTATTCACTGACATTTTCATTGATTCATTGACAACCGATTGAGCACTATACATGTCAGGCATGATACTGAAAGTGAAAAAATGGAATAAAGCGTGATGCCCACCTGTAGAGGGCTATGCCTAAAGGAAAAGACAAATAAGCAAAATGCTGTAGTGGAGGTGTACATGTGGCTGCCCCATGAACCCAGGGGGAGGGGAGAGTCAGGGAAGCTTGCTGGAGTAGGTGGCTCCTAAGCTGAATCCTGAAGGTCACCTTGGAGTCACGTTGAAGGAATGGAGGGGAGATGAGATTGAAGGGAGCTTTTTCAGGACCTGAAATTGCTCAGCATGGACAGAGCATATAGAGCCATTGATGGGCAGGAGAGTTGATCCGACAGCTTCATCAGTCATGTCATAGAGTATGAATTGATCCAGTTCCATCCACTAGGGGACAATGCATCTGCAACAGAGACTTCAAACTCTAAAGCCTGGGGGCTCCACAGTCAGGGTCAAGATAGTAGGCACCGTCTAGCTGAAACATGGACCAGGAAATGGCCTTCCCATCCATTAGGGCTAACACAAATACAGAGGGTGCCTCATCTCCCCACATGGATGTCTTTTCAGTGTTTGCCAGAGGGGATTCTGGGAAATGCTACTCTTTGTAAAGAGAGGGTCTGAGGGAAATGGTTTAAGAAATGCAGCCTGCGATATTGTCCCCTTAGACATTCTTAAGGTTCATTAGCATGTTAAGGCTCTGAGAAGTCCTACAGTAAAGCAACACATTTAACATTGTCAGGTAGCTCAAATTCATCTCCTTTTGAAACTTGTCATCTTTATGGCACTGTTAAAATGTCATGGAACACTTGAAAGAGCTCAATAGACTTCCCCAGGCCTCCAGCTGAGCCTGTTCAGAGCAGAGCACAGCCTGGGTTATGGGCTTGGGTGTTGCCCAGCATTCCTAGGGCACCCCACTGCTGTGGGAGCTGTGGAGCCTTGATGAGCAGAGGACAGCTGCTGTGACTGGTGCTGGCAGCACAGACCTCACTGTCGTGAGTCATGTGGCCACCCCTGCCCACTTGGATCTAAAGTACTTGGCCAACAGCCTGATCGTGGCTGCCTCTGAGATGAAGAAGCCATGACTGACTTCTCAGAAAAAGTGGTTGAAGTTAGCAGCAGAGCCCTAGACCCCAGATCAGCAAAGCTGTCTGACCACATCAGCTCTGTGCCCTTGGAGGATGCTGGTTTTACTCTGATTTTCAAAGGAGGGCTCAGGCACTTCCGGAGGGCAGATGCTCTTTTCTCATTCACCTCCCCATTGGACGAGCCAGTGATGTTCAGACAGAGCTGCTGCCTCTGGCACCCAGGATGACCGAGGGCAGCACTAGGGTGACACTTTGGAAAAAGCCAAGAGGACTCTGAAGAGTCAGCACTGGTCAGAGAGCCCCAGCCCATGAGTGCAGAGCTGCGCCCGTTAATGACGTGGCCACAGCATCAGAATATGCCAGCCCCGGCCCCAGCCCTCAGTCCAGGATTCTGACCCTCAGGGCATTTGGCTGAAGAGCACATCCATCTCCTCTAGGGGGACCTACCAGTTCCCTCAAGTGTCCACCTTTGTTAACCTGCAGGCACGCTCCACTGTACCACCTCCTAGGATTAGTTTTGTGTTGATGCTTCAGTATTTGAAGAAGCGCTTCCTTTTCTTTAGCCTCAAAACATCTCATTTCCAGTCTCAAGGACTGCCCCTGACCTTTGATGTAGAGGGTGAGAAGACCATGTGTTCTGAGCCAGTCTCTGCCTTTTATAACATCGATTATGATCTCTGCGATTTCGTCTTTCCAGGCAGAAGACATTCTCCCATTAATTCATTAGCTCCCACTTATCTGTTACTCATTCATTCATTCCACAAATATTTCCAAAGGCCCCTCTAGTTACCAGGCATTTTCCAAGTGCTGGAAATAGTGATCAAAACGGAAAATCCCTGTTCTCTTGTAGTAGATAATTTCTTTTTTAAATATACAATGTGACATACAAAGTACTCTGGTAGGCCCTTAGGAAGTTTGCACAGGGGATAAGATAAAAGATGTAAATAACTGGTATCTTGTCTGGGAATTTTTGCTTACAAAGAACAAGACCCCACTCGAACTAGCTAGTTCAAGTTAAAAAGTGGGGAAATTGTTAAGAATCAGATGTCCCACAGAATTAAGAGCAGGAAGCAGAGCAATCAGCTCAAACAGACACCCTCCCTTCTGGTTACATCTACATTCTTATTCATTCATCTTTCTCCCTCCCTCCCTCTTTTCTCGTCTCTCCCCTTTATCTAAACCCCCTTCCTTATCCCCTCCTCCCCTCCTCCCCTCTAAGATGGGATATGACTGGGGCAGGAAATAGTTGGCATCTCAGCTGCAAAAAGATACAAGATAGAGGGTAATTAGGGCAGAAGAGCAGGGGCCGCTAGAGTCAGAAGGTGGGAGATATTACCTTAGAGCTCCATGGAATCAGGAAGTCTTTCTGGAGGAGGTGCCGTTTGAGTGGGGCCTGGTGTGAGGAGTATTTGGATGCCCAGTGGAGAGCAGGGGTCTTTCCCAAAACAGAGAATCACATGAGTGGAGGGGAGCACAGAGGGTAAGAATGCCAACTGAGTGCACAAGGTCCTTCTTGATCTTTCAACTTACCATCCTCCCTCCATCCCTGTGATCCTTTACCTGGATTTGTCTTCAGAGTGGCCAGGATTCTGCTGGTCTGCAGGCTAGACTGCAGGAGCAGACAGGCTATGACTGGAGGGGACCAGGGCAGGCGGGGTTTAAGATCACAGCTGGGCAGGGCAGGGATGGGAGAAATGCTGCCAGTGGAGACACTGAGCCCTGAGCAATGTGGCAGGAAGATTTAACCAGGTAGCAAAAGGGGTGGCAGCTCCAGCCAGCCCACCTGTGTGTGAGTCAAGTATGAAGTCATCCAGTGACAGGAACTTTGATGAACAAGTCAGATGACAGGAGTGAGCCTCCAGCCTGCCAGCGATTTGCTGAGTGATCGTGTTTTTTGGGTTCCTCTGTACTTATTGGCACTAAAAAATGACTGCTGTGTCAGTCATATCTGATAACCTGAGAGGTGCCCCCTGGCTCTGGGCTGGGGCTTCCTGGAGCAGGTAAGGTGAGTTATGTGTTAACTGCACCTAGAGGTACAAAATCAAAAAGCCTTTCACAGCCTCTGCCCGTTTTTTAACCGGGAGCAGGAGGGTTCGTTTAAAGCATCTGCAGTGGGGCCAGGCCTTTGACATAAGCGTCTTGTGTTGATCTCACACCAAGTCAGTAAAGCAGGGATTCTCCCCACTTTTCAGTGAGAAAACTGGGACTCAGAGGTCAAGATACCTGTCAGAGGTCACACAGCTCGTGGCAGGGCTGGGACTTAAGTCTCTCTGGCCCCAAACCCTTCCTGCTGGTGTGCCACCACGTGCACCTCCCCAAGACCCGGGGTGGCAGGTCACTGGGGCCGGTTCAGGGTGGGTCCGAGGCTGCCGCACGGGGCACAGGGCACAGGGGTTCCAGATGGTTCTGATGGAAGAGCTGCCGTGCTCCCTTCCACAGGCCTCTCCTCTACTCCCCAGTGAGCTCAGTACCAGCAATTTACATAAAGACGATAACCTATTGCAGGCCGCTTCCTCCAGGCGTGACGTGCTCTGAGTCAGACATGTACCTGCCGCGCACTAGAAGCCAGGGGTGACAAGGCTGTCCCACAATCGGGTGTCGGCCCAGGCAGAGCTCGGTCATATGCAGCTTATGCTCGGAGTCAGACTCAGGAGACAGTGTTGCTGTCTGTCTGTCCTCTGCATGAGGCACTGTCATCGTCAGGAAGTACCTATTGGACATCTAATGGATCGGGGATCTGGTGTCTTGGGTACAAGTTCCTTCCAGGAAACTACCTGCTATGCGACGTCTTGATTTCCCCTTGTCTAAAATGGGGGTGGTGAATAATGTGACCCAGGGACCTGGATAGCGCTGGTGTAAGGAAACCCTGAAGCAGCATCGAGTGCCATACAGACTGTGAAACACTGCCCGGTGTTTGTTGTTGTTAGGGCAAGCTCGTGTGCAAGGTCATGGGCCTGTCCTCCTGTGAGGTCCGTGAGGAGGAGGAAGGCTTCCCTGTGAGACCAGCTTTCACCTCACGCAGCCAGCCCCGTTCATTCAGGGTCCCCGTGTGCAGATGGCAGTCTTAGCTGTAGCCCTGCCTGGGATGGAAGCTGAACCTCCTGGTCCTAGAGTGTGGCTTAGTGGGAGGTCCTCAAATTTATGTGCAACAGAATCACCTAGGGAGCTTTTGAAGTTCAGAATCAAGGGCTTCCCACCTGAAGATTCTAATGCATTAGCTCTGAGATGGGGTCAGAAAAAATGATTTTTTGAGAAGCTTGTCATGTGATGCTGAATTGCAGGCAAGCACCAGTTAAAGAGGGCCCAGCTCAGAGGCTCGGAGGTCAGCACAGTCTCCTGGAGGAGGCCTCTGGTAGCTCCAGCCTCCTGGCATGTGGGGGTGGAGAGGTTGGGGGTTTGTTTCTCTTGCAGAGGACACAGCAAGAGTCCATTTCTTTGCTGTCAGGAAGATGGGAAGAGTGTTAGGAAAAGGAAAGTGAACGTGGTCGCTGAGCAGAGCCCCAGCAGGCTTCGGCAGGGATGCGAAGGGGCTGTGAGCCTCAGCCCGTGGGGGTGGGGACGGGGAGCCCAGTGCTATGACAGGCAGAGGGGCCCAGTGGCCGGTTAACAGGGCGTGTCCTCCTGTCTCTCTCCAGATTGTGTTCCGGAAGATCAGCGACGTGAAGCGGGAAGAGGAAGAGCGCATGAAACGGAAGAATGAGGCCCCCCTGATCTTGCCGCCAGACCACCCTGTCCGGAGACTCTTCCAGAGGTTCCGGCAGCAGAAAGAGGCCAGGCTGGCGGCGGAGAGGGGCGGCCGGGACCTGGACGACCTGGACGTGGAGAAGGGCAGTGTCCTCGCCGAGCACGTCTCCACCAACCACAGCCTTGCGAAGGCCAGCGTGGTCACCGTGCGCGAGAGCCCCGCCACGCCCGTGCCCCTCCCGGCGGCCTGCCCCCCGGGGCTGGGCGTGTCGGACCCCGCCAAGCTGCACGCTCCCAGCTCGGAGTGCCAGGGCGCCAAGGCGGGCGGCGGCGACTGCACCAAGCGCAAGGGCTGGGCCCGCTTCAAAGATGCTTGCGGGAAGGGCGAGGACTGGAACAAGGTGTCCAAGGCCGAGTCCATGGAGACGCTCCCCGAGAGGACCAAGGCGTCAGGGGAGGCCACACTGAAGAAGACAGATTCGTGCGACAGCGGCATCACCAAGAGCGACTTGCGCCTGGACAACGTCAGCGAGGCCAGGAGCCCCCAGGACCGCAGCCCCATCCTGGCGGAGGTCAAGCATTCCTTCTACCCCATCCCGGAGCAGACGCTGCAGGCCACCCTCCTGGAGGTGAAGCACGAGCTGAAGGAGGACATCAAGGCCCTGAACACCAAAATGACAAACATCGAGAAACAGCTCTCTGAGATTCTCAGGATATTAACTTCCAGAAGATCCTCTCAGTCTCCTCAGGAGCTGTTTGAAATATCCAGGCCCCAGTCCCCAGAATCAGAGAGAGACATTTTTGGAGCGAGCTGAGAGGCCGGTTAATACAAAGTCAGAGACGAAAACCCACCACCCCGCCCTAGGCAACACCCCTACCACACACACCTACATGAGCAACCACTTTCCGAGTAGGCTTTTCCTGGCAGAACGGCCGAGTGGGACCAGTTGCTTAGGCGCACACTCTCAGAGCTGTGGGAAGCGGAGTGTGCGGCTCCTGCCCGGCGCCAGCTGCAGCTGAACTGCCTTTGCACAATCTCGCCAGAGGGGGCATGCTGTCTATGGGTGTTTCCCTTCATTTTTAATTTTTTACTGCCATGATATTTGTAAAAGATGAAAACTACCAGGAAAGAGCAGCAGCCATTTGGATATTGGTGGGGAGCACCAAGAACCCCTCACATATATACTATGCTGGGCTCCTTCGCCAAGACCCCCAAAGACGGAGATGGGCCCAGGGATTTCCCAGCATTCCCTGTGCTTGTACAGCCTTTGTCTGACCTCATCGTATATTTTCCTACAGTCGTCGTTTGTAACAAGCTCGGGACAAGGGGAGCCAGGGGGACAGGGAGGGTAGAGCCTTTCAACTTCTGTCTCTAAAGGTTAAGGCCAAAAAGCAGCTGAGGTGCTGTGGGTGCCTCCCATAGACACTGAGAGCCAGGAACCTTCAGGTCTCCTTTCCCCAAAGAGGTGAGCCCCGCGTGAGAGCTGGAGAGGAGCCCTCGGGATCCGGGGACTCTCTGCAGCTCGCTCTATGGGATGGCTTCATGCCACTGGCCTCATCACACAGGCCCCTCTGCTTCTTTTCCTTCCCAACCTCTCCCCACGTGCTCCTGTGGCAATCCTCAGGGTAGGGGGCATCGGCAGGAAGGGCGATGAGCCCAGAGTTGCTTCCTTAGCAAAGCAGACACACACACACACACACACACACACACAACCTCAGAAAAATGATTGTAGCAAGTGCTATGTTTATAACTCTCGATGGGGTTGCCCTTGAGAAGTTTGTATTTTTGTCCACAGCATGGGGTCACTATAGGACCTGTGGGAGCCAGGCTGGGCCTTATTTTGAAACTAATCTCTTTACCTCCTACTAAAGTCAGTAGGACTTCAAGAGAAACCGTGACAGATTGCAGGGCCGTGATTGTATGTACTCTCTTCAGGAGCTGGAAAGAGAGCGAGGCACTGGGTTTTCCAGATGCCTGGTAAACCAATGGGGAGCGGTGGCCCATGGGCCACCCAAGTCCCTATGTCACAGTGCTGGGGACACTCCACTGCCTCTTCTGACCTGGGGTTTGGTCATTTGTGTGCTTGGGCTTCTTTCAGTGGTGCCTGAGAAAGGAAAGAGAAGTCTCTTCTAAGCAAAGTGGGGCTCACCGCGGTGTGTGCCTGCACAGAGGAATCAGGACTTTAAACACAGACAAGAACTGAAGGTTGAAAGTTCAGTTCTAAGAACTCCGCCCTGAGAGAGGGCAGTTAGGGGTGCAGGTGGTCTGGACCGTAGTGCCAGCAGGGAATCATCCCGGGCACTGACCTTGTGCACATGTTCCGCTGCAGCAGCCCCGTCCTGAGCACCTCTACCCGGTGTTCATGGCTTTGCTGCAGAGAGTGTGGACCTAGTACTGATTTCCCTCGTAGTAAGGGGGACCTGACAGGCTGGGACCTGTCCTACCAAAGATATTCAGTGTTTCTGAAAGCCTGCTGTCGGTCCACCTACCCACCTTCTCAGTGGCCATGGCAGGGCCCAGGACTTGGCCCTCACTTGTCTGTGTGGAGTGGAACTGTCCTCTCCTGGCTCTCAGGGCTGGCACAGATGGTCCTGGGGAGCAAAGCCTGGAGGTCAAGGCCAGACGCCTTCCCCTGAGGCCTCACACACTCTTGTAGCTTCTCACACGGGGCCCCAGACTACCTAAGGCTGAGAAATTTTTAGATTTAGCCCTAGATGGAAGCATCCAAAGAAGGGGAAGTGAAATTTCCTGAGGCCGAGTCACGATTGTGATTTTGGGTAAAACCATGGCCTTTCCCTGTCTTTATCTTGAGAAGCTGCCAACTAGTCCTTGGGCAGAGGCTGTGAAATATTTAGAATCCCATCTACCAGCTCCCCCTCTAGTTTGCCTTCCTCAAACGTGCTCCTTCACCTGCTTCCGAAGTTTTGAACCTGCTACCGTTAAAGCAGAGCGAGGGCCGTAAGGACTTTACCATCCAGCTTCAGAAGCATCTGCCCAGCTCTCTGGGCACTTGATGACAGGCTCCTCTCCAGCACCCTGCAGGCCAGTGTAGTGAGGCCCTTCCACTTCCCTTCATCTCTGCCTGAGGGGCACAGGTGTCTATTCAGAAATGAATCCCCATCTGGGTTTGAGGGGCACAGAGGCTGATGTGTGAGGCTTTGAAGTCCAGATTTGTTTGGGGTGGGGGTGGGGACAAAGCTCCAGGAATATACTCCTACAACTGACTCTTAGGATCCAAACTGGGCTTGACTGGAAGCCGGGATCTGTTCATCTCAAGGTCACGGGGCCCACGACATGCTCGTGTGTCAGGGTGTGGCTGTACATGCTTTCGTCCTCCATTTAAGGGTTTTAGGGACTTTTGCTGTAATTGTCTTCTCTGGGAAAAAGACACATTTTTTAAATGAGCCAAACCTTCTCTTTTTTCTTTTTTTTTTTTTGGTTTGGGCTAACTACCTACTCTTGCCTGAACGCTGCTCTGGGCTGCCAAGCAAGGACCGCAAGCTTCAGAGAGCACTGACTGAGCCTTCCACTCGAAGGCAGCCATTCAGTGTTCTCCAGCGAGCATGCGCACAAACCGATAAAGGGCAGAGGGGCCAGGTGATAACTTTGAATTACAGTATTGAATTCTTCAGCAAACCTATGAGAACCTTCAGTTACCATGGGAAAATCTTTTACGATAGCTCTAAGTTCTGCTTTGGTCCATAGGATGTAAGAAGTTAATGTGTTTAGTGGTCTCTTCCAAAGGCCTAACGCAAGGGAGAGTTTTAACAGGCTTAGTTGGTAAGGTTTAGCACTAGAGGGGAAGGGACACTCTGCCAAAGGAAGGGGTTACAATAAGGCAAAGGTAGCTATGAAGGAGGCGGAGCAACAGGGCTGGAGGGAAACCACAGTTGGAAGGGGCTTCAAATGCTTTTAAATCTTTTTTTTAGTTATTTTCTTCAGTTAATTTAGACATAGAATTGTGTAAAGAGGCAATTTTAGAACGCTGACTGTTTAGAAGCCTCTAGGCACCAATGAAAATCGTTTTCTCATTTAGATTCTTTAGTTCAATTACTGTGATCTTCTCATTTCCTCTGGAGAAAAGTTGGGGGAGATTGAAGATTCCTCATAATGACCACGGACGGTCTTTAGTAAGGTTGGCCCATGGTGCCAAAAATGCACGCAAAGCAAAAATACACTTTTTTTAACATAAAGCCAGCTGGAGTCCCTGAAGGAGGGCCACCCTTCGAGCATGGGAATAAGCCCCATTTATTTTCTTGAGAGGAAAAAAAAAGTCCTAAATAGTCTAAAGGGGATGCTTTCGGGATTGGGAGTTGGATTTTGTGTTACTGGGACTGTGCCTTCCACAGATACACTTTTCTCCTCGAGGACGGCCTTTACCCTAGTTGTCTGACTCATGACCAAGGATTTCCTGTTATACAGAAGTTTTCCTGGCGGTTGGCTGTCATGTCAATCTGGCCTTTCCGTGATCAACTTATCGTCTCTCAGAGTCTTTTGCTTTGGAGATCAAGTCTTTCATAAGGAAGTGGCAAGCACTCTGGTAGATTTATTTGCTGGACCCATGAGCACTGATACTATTTTTAGTTTTTGCTCTCAAAAATTCCAGAGTCATTAGGACCAAAATTATAGTGCACTCCTAGCAAGAAAACAAGGGAGTAGGATGAACACCGAAAGAAAAAATGAAGCATTTGAGCAGGTTCTGAGTAAAGCGGTAGAGCTCAGAATCCAAGAGAAGACTCCTCAAACCGGAAGCAAGGGAGACTCGTGAAAGCAATGAGCACAAGGGGCTCAGTGAGGGCACCCTGCTCAAATGTGAAGGAGTTCGAAGGGTCATTGTCCCTTGGGAATTGTTTCCTTTGCAGCTAGGGACGAGCAACCTGTAGGAAACTATAGGCAAGTCCCGAATTGCAAGTCCTCTGCTATTCCTGAAAACTCATCTCCTTTGACAATTTTCAGCTTGCCTCTTTACTTAGGTTGACAGAGCCAACTGTCGAACTGTTGTCCAAGCCTCTGTGGGGACAAAATGAATGCCTTAGCAACACCAGGCACAGAAGGAGCCTCATCTCCCCTTGTTGCATTGACCACCTTATGGCACATGCACCTTCTGGGAAATTTTGGGAGCCCTGGTGGAGATACAAGTCAATGTGCATTTGATGAACAGATTGAACAGTGTTTTGCAATAAAAATGTTTAGCCTTAAGACCCTCGAATGGAACTCCAGCTGTGGTGGAGCTGCCAACACTCTTCCCCCTTTCCTCCCTCCTCACATAGTGTTGCTTAAACAGGAGGCCCGCTGTGGGCACACTCGGGCCCCCGGACAGCCTCTCTTCTGTGTAAATCACTGCACTGCCTTCCTGCTCGCTTCAGTAAGGATTACCTTCACCAGCTCTCGTGCCCTCCGGCTGGGGCAGATACCACTGTCCTCTCAGCGCCGACCGCAGCCATCAGAGAAACCACCGTTCTTCCAGGAACCAAGGAGTTCACGTGGAGAAGTTTTCATTTCCACCCCACCCCCCCACCCCCCACACACACATACACAGATCAAAAGAGTCAATGTGAATTTGCCTGAAGCTTAAATTAGTTTCACATGAAACTTCACTTTCATGGGAGCCTATCAGACTTTTTCTGGAACCTCTAGAACTGGACTTGAATTACCTGCAGGTGCCAGACCCAGTAGATGCCCCCCGGGCCGGCCATGAAACTTTTCTTAGAGCCATTGTCTCTTTCTCTGTGACTTCTGGACCCATTAGTTGTACAATGAGAAGTTCACGGATTTTATATCAGGATAGGAACTGCTTTTATGTTAAGAAAGATGCAATCCCCCAATGAATGTATTCTCTTAATATTCAGACACTGTATTTGTGTCGGTTGGACGGTCCACACCTGACATTCTGCCAACACCACAAGGATACTTACTAACAAGTAGTTTGTCACCTTGGGGCTTCTCCTTGTCCTAACACTCTTTCCATTGAGTCCTGCCAAATCCTTCACTGAGTTTTCTTTTTCCTTTGCATCTGTCACTTTGTCCAAATGAGCATGAATAAACAAAAGTGCAAACGAGCTGATACTATTTTTGTGGCCAGCGGAGGATGCTGCCAGGAACCCACCTGTATGTCTGCAACTTGGGAATGTTAAGAGGAACATGTGGGCCCCTCCATTGGTGATATTCCCTTCTCAACATTTTTAAAGAAGCACAAATGATATTTGTAAAAAAAAAAGTTTAATTTTATTTATTATGGTAATAAACTATTTTATACATGATGCTTACTTTTGCCTTTTCTTATATAATTTCAATTGGGTGTTCTGACCCAAATGACAGAACAAGGATGTTGGAAGCGCCTCCAATTGTGGTTTTTTGGAGATCTGAAATTCTAGACACCAGGGTTGTGTGTCAAAGCACCGACGGCGAGGTAACAGCTGTGAAGTGGCCGTGCAGTAGGGCCTTGCCATGGAGCCGTGTCTGCTGTGCCAGCACAGAGATGTCTTCAAAGCCTGGCGCCACTGGGAAATCGTGGTGTGACACATTGATGTGACGCATATCTGAAACTGCTCCTCCGCTTAGAAGCGAACTTTATTTTTAACAGTTTGGCTTGAAATCTGTACAAGGCATGAATGCTTTCCCACCTTTTAACTGTGCTGTGGTTTCGATAGGTGCTGCTTCCTGCCCACGGCAAGATTCTGAACAATACTGCCAACCTGAGCTCTCATGACCACAACAGACCACATTTCAAAAACGGCACTTTTTTTCTGCCAGGACTCGGCTTGACGGCACAAGGCCACACCCTACTGTGTAATTACACCGCAGGAAAGCATAATAAAAACAATGGAAGGGTATGTTGCTTAAAATTCCAAAGGACTGGTACTCATTTTAAAGTTCTCACCTAAGAAAGTACTAAACATTGCATTCTTCAGATAGCCTCCGTGGAGGAAGAGGGCTCTTGGTGAGCTCAATTTTTGTAAGTCCTTTCGGTCAAAAGGACTAGTAATACAGAGCCAAGTAACGCACTTTGGGTGCCAGATGAGTTTCAACTGTTAGAAAAAGAGAGCTTTGGTTGCTTTGTTTTTAAAATAAAGTAGTTTCCCTGAAGAAAGCCCTCGGAGAGCTCCCCAGCAGGCGCAGAAAGGCCAGCCTGTGGGGGCCGCCTGGCTTCCCAATAGCTAGCCCTGCTGAATGGGTACGTTACTAGAAAACAAACTCATATTATGGTCAATTTCTTACACTTAGCCCACGATTATATTATTATTTTAAATAAGCAAGTGAGCAGTATCAATTTCTCTCAGGGGAATCCCCTCCCACTAAATTACTATTCTCCCAATATATACATCATTACACAGCTACACATGATTGATAAATACTTTTTTCTAGGTCTGCAGTCTTGAATAGAATGAAGGGTTTTCTGCTGTCACTTCAAACAAATTAATCGGAAGAAATAATTCAATACTGCTAAGTCTCTCGTGTGGTCCTAAGAATTGGTCAAAGGGACTTAAGATGTGGCTGTCCCTCAGATGGCTCGCCTGCCTCCTTGGGGATCGTCTTGGCAATCATGCCTGGAGCTCCTTGGCTTTTCCTAGGTTGGGGTCAGAGGGTCCTGGGGCTGGGAGTGACCTTGGACCTTGTGTAGTTGTTTCCCAGCCCTGAGCCTGAAGCTGCCCAGGGCCGATGACTACGAAAAGTGATGTGTCAGAAGTTCCCCAGCTGGAGCTGCTCAGACTGCCCAGGCACCTCAAGTCTTTCTGCTAGAGCAGCGCCAAGATTTTAATTCTTCTATACGAAGAGAGAGATGCCATCATTTCCATGTGATAGTTGGGGAAGAGCAAGAAGCTGGAGTAAGGAAACAATGGTCCTGGATAATCGACATACTGGTCAATCAGTCCTCAAACATATAGCTGAATGGTCATCGTCTACTAGCTCCTGAGAACCATTCCAATCATATGCTTAAAACAAGCTTAGGGTTCTTACTTTCAGACACAGTGTACGGCACAAGTAATGCCCCTGTTTTACAAAATCATAAGCATCACACGCCAGCACGCCTTATGACATTTCGGGTGAAATGTTCAACTTAAAACTATACACTAAATTTATAAGTTGAAACTATAGATTAAACACCCATATTATTATCCTACCAACCACACTCAAGCAAGCCTTACTTCTGCCGGACCCCATATACTCCAATACAGGTTAATGAATGAATGAACTTATTTTATATAAATGGTGTCCCTGAAGAGTTCAGAATCTTTTCTATTATCTATATATGTACATACACTTCCTTATAATCATCTTCACACTCCCTCGTTGTCCCCCGTGGAAAGCCCTTCCCTTTCACGTAAACTTCAGCCAAACTCGCTCTGACAGACCACAGGCCTCAAATCAGAGTCAGTTCATGAGGGAGTGCTGTGTTCATGTGAGTGCTCACTCTTCCCCAGCCTCGCGCCCTCCCTAAAAATGCCCAGCGCCTTGGAACCACCTGCCTGTGTCTCCTTCCCTGCTCTGCGGCCCCCTGTGGCGTCTGCCCTGTACTGCTGCCCACTCGGGTCATCTGCATCTGACCCCCCTTCCAAACCGAGTGGCTGGGAAGAAAGAACATCAGCAAAACGACTGGTCCTGCACTCTGAGAGTCTGAGTCGCACTGAGTTAGCCACAGCCCGGCACAGTAACGAACCACTGACATGGGACAGTCTGACACAGACCAGGACCAAGTGAACCCAAGATGATTCAATCATGTGCTCAAGATGTTTTCAGTTCCCCCTTCTTTGGGTGCACCACAAATTCAAATTTTAAAAAGCTTGTTCACTTACCCCTGCCCCCACTGCTCTAAAAAACCCAAAATATATAAAAAATAACCACCCTGAAACCAAACAAGTATTCTGAATTATCTATTACTTGAGGCCATTAGTAGCCTGTCAGCACCTTTCCAGAGGAATGAGGAATTATGAGTTATGTAAGTGTGTTTAAGCATTTTCCTCAAAAAATATTTAAAACAATTCTACAAAAAAAGTGACTTCTGTGATAGAAAAGGCTCCACTTTATTGGAAACAAAACCAAACAGTATAAAGCACTGAATGCAAACCACTGAGTGGGAAGATGCCGGTGGGACTTGCGTGGGGCGAGAAGACTCCAGGAAGCCATCCTTACCCTTTGTAACTTGCCTGATAGCACCTGTCTGTGGGCACGCTGTTACCTGGCTTTTCAATTCTACTTCTCTATGTGGACGTGAAGAACTGTCGGGAGAGGCACTGCATGTAGATGCTGCTCTGCAGATGTAGGGAACAAGCAGCCAAGTGTAGATGGCCACAATGAAGTTCAAAACCCAGGTCTCCTTGGGTACAGACTCCTTGGAATGTGACAGAACATATTCTATCTTCTTTATTGGGTAATTAGAAACACAGCTGCGACTCTGCCACCTCCCTGCTGAGACCACACTGCAGGGCATGGGGAAGGGGGTCACGTAAATACCACCAAAAGGTTTCAGAAGTATTGCCCAGTGAAGGACAGGCCTATCACCAGTCAGGATTTCTGGGCCTCAGTCAAAAAATGCCCATTACATTTAATTCTTGGTAAAGGAGAAAAAACCCAAAGGGCCTTTGGGACTGGGGTCTAGACCATGAT
Source organism: Macrotus californicus (assembly GCA_007922815.1). Classification (NCBI taxonomy): domain Eukaryota; kingdom Metazoa; phylum Chordata; class Mammalia; order Chiroptera; family Phyllostomidae; genus Macrotus; species Macrotus californicus. The sequence continues at coordinate 16,240 of VMDR010001375.1, read as the reverse complement.
GTCACTATGGGCAGATGGGCAGGGCACTACAGTGCTGGACCCCAGCTCACTCAACAGGAAAAGGATGGTGGGGGGAGATGATCTCTGTGTCCCTGAAGGTGGAAGACTCTGGCTGTCGATTTTCTGTGAGTTCAAGCTTCCAGTCTTGGAGTGAGGTAACTTCCACAGAAGAGGAGCAGGTTAAGCGCTGGTCCCTTGGAGGTCATCGTGGGGTGTGAGGGCGGGAGAAGCACCATTTGCCTTGGAGACGCACAGCAAGGCTGGCCTGGGCCCACGGCATTAGTTCGCGGAGTATGTCTGGGCCCAGGCAATGCCCACGTGGGAGTAGCAGTACAGGAATCCCAGGACAGAGAGGGTCACCCACGGCCAGCCTGCAGTGGGGACAGGGATGGAAGAGCAGTTAGAAATGCCTGGGTGGGACTTCCCACCGGTGCAACCTGTTCCCCTTCAGAGAAGGCAACCTAAGAAAGAACATGAGCCTCCTGGAAAGTTTGTTCTAACTGGAATGCCAGCAAGTCGAAGCTCACATTCCCACTGGGGTCAGCATCAAATGAGGGTGCGCTTTTATAAATGCAAATTAGGTTTAGAAATAGGGCACGCTTTTAAAGGATACATATTTAGAAGACTAAAGCAGTTAATCATAACAAGAGAACAACAGTCCAAGTAAATCTCAAATGATTATATTAAATCTCAAGTAAATTTCAAATCATCAATGATTATACAGAATTGTCATCGGTAAGCACACAGATGGGAGAGCCTAAATTAAACACTTGCTTTCAAAACTTACACCTTTTAGTGGTTCCCCTTCTACAGGTACATAGAATATCTGATGTTCTTTTCTTTCTCCTTCTTCTTTTAATTAACAGCCCTTTCTGCTGAGTATTTCCTTCTTAATGATCCCCATGTCTTATACATGTTTCACTTATTCAAATATTTACTGGGGGCTTTGGGGAGCCAAAGGTGCTGGGGAAGGTACCAGATGCCAAAATAGAAAGATCTAGTCCTATGGTGCTCTCACTCGAGCTTGGCAAAGACAAACACACACCACTGGGGTTTATGAGCCAAGTGCATGAGCTCGATAATGATGTGTGCAGAGCACATGTAAACTGGACCGTGTGGGATGAGCAAGAATTTGTCAGATGGAAAGGGGCAGGGACAAGGTACCAGAGGGATCTCCTGAAGTATGAGCATCACAGACCCTTCAAGGGTCAGGGGCCATGGGATGTGGCTTCCACACAGGGAGGGGCAGGCAGAGAAGGGGCAGGAGGAGGGAGGAGGTGGTGGGGAGCCACTGGGGGTTATTACAACTGGAAGACTCTCTCTCGCTGTGCCGGCCATTAGCAGCTACTATGATTAACATGCCAGCATACCGGTTAAGAGAGTAGGCTCTGAAGGGACATTAGACACAAGCTCAAGTCCTGGCGCTGCCACCTGCCAGCTGCGAGACCTCCGGCAACTAAAGAAATATCAAATGTAAAATGAGGAGGGATAGAGTAACTTACTTAAGTGTCTTTATAAGGTCCCATGGACTAAATTGTGTCTCCCACCCAAACTCATATGCTGAAACCCTGATCCCCAATGTGAGGATACTTAGAGGTAGAGCCTTTGGGAGGCAAATAGGGCGAGATGAGGTCATGAGGGTGGGGCTCTCTTGATGGGATTAGTGCCCTCATAAGAAGAGATACCAGAGACTTTGCTTCCCTCCCTTTCCCTTCCCTTCCCTGCTCTTTTGTTGTACCATATAAGGGCTTGGTGAGAAGGCAGTTGACTTTAAGCCAGGAAGAGGGTCCTTATCAGGAACCAAATTAGCCAGCACCTTGATCTTAGACTTCCCAGGCTCCAGAGCTATGAGAAATAAATGTCTGTTGTTTAAACCACCCGGTCTGGTATTTTGTTATGGCAGCCTGAGCTAACTGAGACATAAGGGTTCTGTCCAGTGAAGGTCCTTGGCCCACGGTGGGCACTACAGAAAGGCAGTGATAATGGAGATGAGAGGACAAAGAAGTCTTTCTCCAACAAGACTGGAGTGACATCAGGGAGGTCAAGCCCTACTGTTTTCAGCTTGTTCCTTGGCCTGGCTTAGTGCAGGAATTCTCCCAGGTCCTGAAGGCAGGACAAGTGAGGGGAGCAGAGAACCCCCAACGGCCTGGCTCTGAGACCAGCCCTGATGCTCCTCCTCCTGGCTGATAGCAGACAGGAACCGGAACAAATCACCACACACTTTGTGGCTTCAAATAATAGAAATTCATTCTAAAGGCCACAAGCCTGACATCAAGGTGATGGCAGGGCCACCTTCTTTCCGAGGACTCCAGTGGGGACTCCTTCTTTGCCTCTTCCAGCTTCTAGTGACCTCAGGAACGCCCTGACATGTGGCAGTGTCCCTCCAATCTCTGGCCTGTCTTCACATGGCCTCCTTCCCTGGTCTTTCTATGTCCTCTTCACTTAGAAGGACACCAGTCACCAGATTTAGGGCCCGCCTGCAATCCAGGATGATTTTCTCTCAAGATCCTTAATTAATTACATCTGCAAGGACCCTATTTCCAAATGAAGTCACATTCTGAGATTCTGGTACACATGACTTTGGGGGGCACTATTCAGCACTGCAGAGTCAGATACTTTTTAAAGCTTCACGATGGACCCCCTGTCCCTCGAGGCCATCGGCTCTCTCAACTCTGTGGCTCAGTCACACATGCCAGGGAGCCTGTCAATACCTGCTCCTCAGTGGGCTCAGGGAGCAGGAAGAGGGAAGGGGAGTCCAGGTACAGGAAGCACTCCCAGACTTCAGCTGTGCTTCAGCTATGATGAGACATCAGCGGGGGTTTGCTGAACACGGAATCCAAAGGCTGGCTGTGGAGCTGAGGGTTGGGATACTTCATTTGCACAAAGCTGGGCCTGGGGCGTTGCCGGGACACCCCTGTGAAAGCTTCTGTCCAGCGCACAGAATTCTGAGGAGAAACGTCCCCAACGCTGCCCTGAGCTGAGGCATATAGGTGTGCAGTTAGGACCAGAGCTGGGCCCTGAACGTGCTCCCTGCTGTGACTGTGCCCTTCAGAGAGGTAGCTACACAGCACTTTGGAGACTCGCAATCCTGACTCTACTAAGAGACACTAGTAGGGTCTCAGTTTTTCCATCTATATGATGGGAGGTCAAAAATAAACCATAGCATGTGAAGATCAGTTTGGGTAGTGCTTTTACAAAGTGTTTCAGAAAAGCAAAGGATTGCTATAGGACCCCCTGAGCATTCTATCACACACAGAGAGCTGGCCTTTTTAATGCACACATGTTCCTACAGACAGTAACCCCAGAGTGTACCAGATGGCTGTGAGGACCTCTTACTCTTTTTTGACCTCAAGAGTAGTATGTGATGACAAGGAAAGGACAGATTCTGCAAGTCCCTTCCATGACATACAGCCAATACTTTGTGAGCCTGTGCTGTGTGCCAGGCCCTGTCCTAGACACTGACATCGCCATCTGTGGGTAGCCACAGGTACAAGGTCTGGGACTGTGGTGGCTGCTAACCAAGCACCAATGGGGCTCAGGGTGTGTGGGGGCAAGTGGAGTGGGTGCTTGGGGCACAGTCTCTTCTTCATCAGGGCTTGGATGAGCCCAGGGTCATAGGAGTGAAAAGAAACTAAGACAGGCTGTCATTCTGGAGACATTCCAAGGGTTGCTATGATGCACAGTCATCCAGGCTTGTCAGCTGTTAACCAAAGAGACGGCATCAAAAAGGTCCGTCCTGACGAATGAACGCCAACCTCACCCTGCAGTCCTGCCCCATGGCCTTTCCTGCTCTGTCTCTCCTTCTCTGCTCTCCCTTCTCACCAGCATTTCCAATGTGTGGCGTCCAGTCAACGCCCACACCCACGCCCATGACCCTGACCCGGTGCGTGCACGCACACACGCTCCATGAGTGTGGACCATAGAGCCTGGGGTGGCAGCAAGGTGTTTCTTGGTCCAAGGAAAAGGTGCTTCTCAAGAGGGTTCTTTAGGGTCAAAGCCCCCTGCACACTCTGCACTTTCATGGCAGGACCCCCAGAGTGAATGAGGTGGGTAGCTTCCCGGTGGGCTTTTGATGCCTGGACCTAACAAGGTCTAAACAGGTGAACAGCTTTAACAGCACTGAAGATATTATCAACAGGATGCTAGCAACTTAGACCTCAGGTGTAAAACATTAGGTGATACAGTGAATAGGACAGATCATTTGACAGACATAGCTAAATGCACTTAAGTGGGATGTACAACACAAAGGATTCCATTAAGAGGACCAGAGTGTACACGGTATAGTAGATGGAGCAACATGATTTAGGTGGCTGCATCACGATATTGCTAATAAGGTAGGAGTGAGGTGTGTAGTAACTACAGCTAATGAGAACCTGGCAGAACACAGAGGAGAAGGCTACAGCTCATAGAAAGTGACAGTCATTTTCCTTGAGGTCTCTGTGGCTGAGCAATTCCACAGTGCGAAGGGACTGGCAAGGCAGAGCCTCGGGGCAGAGAAGGAGAAGATGACCAGCATGCAGGGCCACGAGAAGGCAAAGGACATGTCGAGTTGGTTTTCCAGGGAGTGAAGGGATAACCAGAACAAGAAGCGGGTCTAGTGAAAAACTTTGTTCAAAATGTAACGTAAAATGATGCTGCCGCAGCAGAAAACATTATGGAAGGTTCTCAAAAAATTAAACATAGATTTACTACACATATACCCAAAATGCCAGAAAAGAACAAGTAGGAGAGATATTTGCATATCCAAGTCCACAGCAGCATTACTCACAATAGCCAAAGGTGGAGGCGGCCCAGGTGTCCGTTGACAGACGAAAGAATCAACAAAATAGGGCATATGCGTATAATGGAGTAGTTTTCAGCCTTAAAAAGGAAATTCTGACATGTGCTACAACATACGTGCACCTCGAAGGCATGAGGCTGAATGAAGCCAGTCACCAAAGGACCAATACTGTATGGTTTCCATTTACACAAGGTACCTCGAGTTGTCAGAGTCAGAGACACAGAAAGTACAGCGGTGGCTGCCCGGGGCTGGGGAGGGGGAGTGACTGCTTAATGGGGACAGAGCTTAAGCTTTGCAAGATGCAGATGCTTCTGGAGATGGAGGGTGGTGGTGGTCGCACAACAGTAGGAGTATCCTCAGTGCCACACTGACCTGTACACTTAAAACTGGTTGAGATGGTAAATTCTACATTGTGTATAATTTACCACCATAAAAAAATTTTATGCTGAGTTAAAGAAGCCATTGAAAAACTAATACACACTGTATGACTCCATTTATGTGAAATTCAAATTGATTTACAGTGACAAAGGCATGTCAATGGTCGCCTGGGGCTGGAGCAGAGGGAGGGGAGGTGACAAAAGGCCACCAGGAATCTTTGGGGATGATGGAAGTATTTTGTATCTCAATTATGGGAACGCCTTCAAGGGTACACACATCTGAAAAATACCTTAAATGGACGTGTTTTATTGGACATAAACTATTTCTCAATAGAGCTGTGTGTGACATTTGTGAGGGGAGCAGAACACCGGCACATCACAGGTTTACGGTGCGCTGCAGTGTCCTGGGACATTTAGGCCCCGGGGATTAAAATGAAAGGTGCAGGAAGACCCATTTCATTTTTAAGTGGTGATGGGTCTGCAGTCCTGCCTCTCCCTCGGGTCATGAGGACCTGCTGTGTGTAGGCCGAACACTGGGCGCCCCAACCATGCGGTCTTCCCTGGGGGCCTCGGGGGAGGGCAACGGTGGTTTGGAACCACGCATGCACTGGAACAAATTCCTTCTGCAGGGAAGACAGCGATCCTTCCTAATGGGAGAGGGGTTGGCTGAGCTGCTGGACTGGGTATCCACGACCAGGCTCACAGGCTCACTTGGCTGTTGGGTGGGACAACACTCCCGAGCCCGTGGCCGCCCTCTTGGCTCTAATGGGGTTTCAAAGGCCACACCCCATTGTTGACCATTTTTAGAAGAAAATGGCTGCTGACCAGCACATGAACAAACTTTTCAGGGAAGCCCTTCCTGCCCTTCCCCAGTCACCCAGCACTGTGGTCTCTGTCTGCATGTGCATAGTGTACAAGAAACCAGCCATCTACTACGGGGTTTGCAAAGAATTCAGTCTTTGGGAGTCCTCACAACACCCTGAGACAGGAATCACTAACCTGCACCAACGTTCTTGCTGGAAGGCACACTGCCTCCAAAGGGCTCCCTCTCCACCTCCCAAGCCCAGAGCGTTGGGCTGGATGCTATTTGGAGAACTGTCTATCCTTCAGTCTTTATTTCAAATCATCCATCATTTATCTACCATTAACAATGCCCCGATTTCCTTTCTTCATCCACCGGGCAACTTTTCTAGCCAGAGGCTCTGGCTCCCTGTTGCCTATTGTCCCTCTTACTCATCCACAGCTCAGGTGTCACCTTGCTGGGTCACACTTCTCCTGATGGGTGAGAAATACTGTGACCTCCCCAGCTTGGCTCTTGAGTGTCTAGAGCATGGAGCAGCAATGTTGCCCAGTGACTTAAAGCTAAACCATGACGGGAATAAGAGGACCTTCCCACTACTCCTGACAGCCATCAGGCCACAAAGAAAACACATCTCACCTCCCCGACAAACTCTCCTGAGTTGGACCTAGGTCTGCAAATGTGAAGGACAGATAATGATCATTCAGTGCCACCCGCATATCCATCCATACCCCTGGGAGGCAGTGCTTATGCAACATCCCAGTGAAGACCAATGTAAGGCTGGTACATTTCAACCTCCATAGAGGGCCTTTGCAAATGGGCAGGCTCAGAGAAGGATATCCAATGGGAAAATGGCATGAAAAGATGATTTTAGGAGATGCTGCAGAGGAGCCACAGGTCTTGGTGACTGGTGGATTTGGGGACCAAAGAATGTATTTCCTCTCACCGACCCTAAGCCCTGCCTCACACAGTACCCTCAGGGCTGACATTCAGTTGGTGCACATCGGAGAGACTATACCTGATGTTAAAAGACCAGTATGCTTCCCTACTAGTTAGTAAAAGCCCTGCCTCTCCCTCATGCCTGTCCCGATACAACCATGAAAAGGGTAACAGCTGGCTCTGCAGGAGCCTCTGGGACCTGCTCCAGCACTTGGCTGTCATCATTTCAGATTAACTGGTCTGTGGCCATGTCTTACCATTTGTTAGATATTTGGAATGCCAACCATGACCCTATGCATACCCTGCTCTGCACTGGTGGCATCTTCTACTCTGAGGCCAGCGGAGGCTGTGTGTGTCTTTCCTTAGAGAACTAGTTTGTGCATCAGGCCCTAGTCCTTGGGCACTGGCTCAGGATCTGAGAAACAGCCCAACCCTGCCCTGGCATTCCCTGCACCAGCTTCACCTCGGTCGCTTCACTCATTGTTCAAAATGACGCTAGTCCCAGCCTGGAGATGTTGTGGAACCGCGCATCACGTGGTCCTGAGCCTGCAGACCTTCCTTCAGAGCTCAGTTTTGAGCTTTCACCTAAACAGAGCTACAGGGCAGGGGCCTTTTCCTGTCAGAGGGCCATCTCATCGAAGGACACACGGCCGGAGCAGGGCGGTCCAGGGAACCTGTGACCGCTGGGTCTGTTTTCACACGTGTGGGAATGTGGACGGCAGGCCTGGTGAATGGTCTCCTGCTACCCCACCGTTACAGTAACAATTTCTTACCCTCGTGCAGTTTACAAGTCTGGGCCTCAGACCCAGGTTTTGCGGCCTCAATGTTTCCTGTTTTTTTTTTTTAAGTTGAGCCGCTTCTTTTACATGCTCTGTTGATAAAGAAGGACTGGATGGTTCTAACTGGTTCTAAATGGAACCATGAAACCCTACGGCACTGGTTCTCCAACACAAGCCCACATCAGAAGTACTGGAGGACATGTTGAAACAGGGGCCTGGGGAGGGCCTAAGAGGTGCATTTCTAACACACACCCGGGTGATGTGGATGCTGCCGGTCCAAGGACTGCCCTTTGGGAAGTGCTAGGGCAACTCTGCAGAAAGAACTTGCTACTAATGGTTGTTCGTCCATTAATGGGGCTCTGTCATGGAGGGGAGGAGACAGACACTTACTGAGCACTACCAGCTGCCCAGTGCCTTGCCGGGCACCTTCTACACTCTCAACCACCTTTTCAGGGTGGTGTTATTAGCTCTCTTTGTAGAAAAGGAAACTACAGCTCACAGAAGTATAGTAACTTTTCTGAGGTCTAACAGCTAACTGGTCACCAGGCCACACTCGGACCTCAGGGTTGTGTGACTCCAAGGGCACTCGGGCCCCCTTGCAGGAAAGGCTTGCACCAGTCCCCTGCCCCCTGGCTTGGTCCTCACCTTTAAATCCTCTGCCTCCAAATCTCGTTTCCTCCCTTTACTTGTGATGCCAAAGGTAACAGGGAGGGGGAAGCAGCAGATTCTTATAGGGCATCATCCATCATAACCCACTCGGTCACCCCACCTCCAGAGGCCTCAGTTTCTCCATCTTTGCAAGGGACGATGAAGAAAGCATTGACACGCGTGTTTCTGTCCTTTGTCTTAGTGCCTACCCTAGACGCTGAGCATTGCAGAGCATGTGCCCAGAGCCTGGCTGATCTTTTCATGAAGACTGTCAGTGTTATTTGGCCCCTGCTACCAGCTGAGCCTCCACAGGGCACCCAGCACGGTGACACAGAGGAAGAGGTGGCTCCGAGCACCCTCAGGGAGCTTTCTGCCATGCCGGGCAAGAGTCGCCTGCTAGCTGCTGTGCGCGCATCTTCCCTGGCACCAGCAGCCGTCTTTAATGAATCATGTTGTTCACAGTCAATTTCACATCCTGATGAGGCCAACCTATGCTGCATTTTTCTTCCTTCCCTGCCGCCTGGTACAGGCCCCACAGGCAGATGCTTGCTGAAGCACTCGCTCCCATAAACTAAAATCATTTCATGTGAAATTGGGGAAGCAACGAGAAGAGGCCAGGCCACTTTTTTTTTTTTTTTTTTTTTTTTATTTCTGAGAGCGCAAGTAGAAGGCAGTGCTGAGAAAACAGATTTTTCTCTCCCTGGGGCCGAATGGGTGGGAGGCCTGCTTCCCAGAAAACTGGCCCCACAGCTGGTTCCACAGCCCCAACTCAGTCACTGGGGCCAGAGGTTGCACTGGCAGAACACGCTTGCACAGCTGTTTCTCTCCCATGACCTGCATCTCAACACAGCCTAACTGGGAGGGCTGCTTACCGTCCATCCACGGCCACACCACGTAACACAGAGGATGCTGCCTAGTGAGTGAACTCATGGGTGCCACTTCCCACAGGCAGACGGAATGTACACACAGAGTGGACCAGGCCCCTTGCCACACAGCCCTGACAACATTCACCCACGCTGGCGTTTATGAAGCACCTACTGTGTGCCTGGCATTTAGACAGGCAGCCTTGACACGTGTTACACAAACAGCCAGTGTGCTTATGGAGGCCTGTGCATGCCTGAGGGCTGGGAGCGCCCTCTGGGGCTCGAGGCTTCACCTGCACCCACAGGTTCAGTTCCGTGGCTCCATCACCCAACTGTGCAAGTAACAAAAGGCTCAGAGAAAACAGATGACAGAGACAAGAGTCTCAAACTGCTGGCTAGGCTGGGACGATAGGCTGAAACTTCAGTACGATAAAAGCAGCAGAGCTTTCATGGTTCTGTGTTGTGTGCTAACCCACTGCACTAATATGGGATGGTGGACATCTGGGAACCGTGTCACAGAGGAGTGGCTGACAGGCTTGGCCATGGTCATCTGAAAAGGAGAAGACTCTAGAGAAGAGAAAGTTGCTACCTGCAGATACATCAGAGTTAACCCTTCCTGAAGAAGTACAAGAAGACATCTGCCACCCTTCTCAGGAGGCAGAGGGACACTGGCAGCAGCAGTCCTCCCTCCAACTCTGGAACAGGCTCGGAAGACCCTGAACTTCCTCTGACCTGGGATGAAGCAGAGGCAGGACAGGCGGTGGCCGGAACTCAGAGGAGGAGGGGCCTCTTTCTGACTCGAGGCAGAGCCAGGTCTGACAGTCTATAAAGCAGCTCCTTTCTCCCCAGGACGCGGAACCAGGGCATACATGGTAAGATGGTCCATGAGTAAATAAGGACAAGGCTGAAGGAGCAGGCTAGTGACTCCTGAGTACTCATTCACAAGACTCCCAAGTCCCCACTACAGGTAATTACAAAGATCAGTTATTGCAAACCCCTGAGCAGAAAACCATATGGAGGCCTCCACTTCCCCAGGCTGTGGGACATGAAGCCACCTGACGGAGGTGCCCACAGTCTCGGCTCATGCACATTTGTGGGTGTGCCTGGGAGAAGAGGCACCTGGTATGTACTGGTCATCGACACCCAGACTTTTCCAAGGGCCAGGAGGGCAGGAATGCCACTCCAGGCACCCTTCCCTCACCCCCGAATGAACAGACCAGGAAGAGCTGGAAAGGGAGAGGAGGGAGCAATGCCAAAGCCGTGGGAACATCTGGAAAGGCGATGTCAGCAGATGCGGGGCTGAATGGTCTTTCCTGACAGCAGTTGCTAGATAAAGGACTCCAAATTACTTGACTTAAATTTCCCAGCAAAGAACAGAATGATAGGACCGAGCTCCCGGCAGCAGCAACAGCAGTCACAGTTCTTCCTGGAGCCCTCAGAAGCCACCGTGGGCTGTGGATGCCAGCCACCCCTCGGGAAGAGAAGGAGATGCTCCTGCTTGTCAGAGATGGCTTTGTTCCCACCGGCTACTCCTGCTCGCTGTGTCTGCAAAGTCTTGTCTACTCATCTCCACGCTGAGGTGGGGATGGGTTGGAGGGCTGGAGGTACTGTAGAGCTGAGAGTTTGCCTGCGCACTGCCTTCTCTGCTGCTAGCCCAGGGGCTGTCCCCACCATCCACTGCTCCTGCCGCCTGGTCAAAGGCAGGCTGGCTGTGCCTGGGGTGCAATGGGTGGCCACAGAGCAGTTTCTGTCTAAGGATACTGAGCCCATGAGGTGGTCTCATTACTGTTGGCTTTAACTGCCTGAGCTGCCTGTTGTCCTCCTGAAGAAGACACAGACACACAAGGAGCCCTGAGATTAGTTCAGAAAAATGTGGCTCCAACACTTACAAGTGGTATTTAGAAAAGGCATCTTACTTCCTAGGCGCTCATATGAGGAGGGGTGTGGAAATGGAGGTAAGAAGAACATCCAAGCTCAGGGGATGCTCTGGGGGCAGCAGGATGCACAGCCCCCCACCAGCCTGCTGGGTTGAGGGGGAAGCAGCTCACTCACCCCGCAGTAGCTCGTGCTGACCATGGTCTCAGGGAGCCCGGGTCCTTCTCTGCTAAAGAAGCTTCTCATCAGAGACAATGCTTTGTAAACTATAGGAATGTCTATCCACCGTGCTGTACCTGAAACTAATACACAATAGTGCCAAGTGCAAACTGTAATCAAAAAATAAAATAATAATTTAAAAAGAAGCATCTGCACTTCCCTGAAATGGGCCAAGGCTCTCAGGTCACTGTTCCAGGGAGGAAATGCAGAAGACCCCACAGGGCCCTTCTGTCAAACCCATACACTGGGGACCAGTGTGCTGTGACGTTGTGCAGAGGGGCACAGAGCTGTCCCATGGCACCGCAGCTCTTCTCCCGCCCAAGCGTAAGGCTTTGGGGTCACATGGGTGCACGGGTGAGCATGGCCACCTGGCCCTGGACAATAGCTACGGCCACTGCTCTTGCCATCTCAGGCCACACGGCAAGCAGAAGTTTAGTGAGGGGGTTGTGTTCAGCCTGAAAGTTAGAGCAAGCGCATACACGTGAGCCCAGACTTGGAGAGGCTGGCCATCCAGACACCATGTTTTACAAGAGACACCGTCACACAAAAGCCATTTCAAGGGCTACTAGGACTCCAGGGTGGGCATACTGATAAGTCCAAGCTTAGCCTGGAAAAGGCCACGAAGTCACGTGGAAAGGGAGCTAGGCTTAGTCTGTGTCACTTCAGAAGACAGACTGGGCCATCAGATGAAGGTTGAAGAGGCAGATTTTGGCTGCTGCTGAAAGGAGCCTGGGCTGCTGGCAACCTCCCACAAGGTGGGGGCACCCTGGGGTCCCTGTCCTGTCCGCATCCAGGCAGAGTTCTGGAAGACAGCTACTGAGGTGGCTGCCTCCTGTGGGAGTGGGGCCAGATGACCCCTGCAAGGCCCCTTCTAACTCTTACAGATTACAGCCCATACAACCCAAGTCCTCATACCACCCTCCCCTGAGAAGTGGTGTCCGTCTGTACTGGGGACAGAGGCCACGTTCTGTGGAAGCAAGCTGTGGAAACGTCACAAGATGTGGCAAGTTTTTAGTAAAGTGTTTATGAGGATGTTTATCTGTCATATAAACTGACTGAAAGACTTTTTGGACTCAGATTACAGAGAAAGACGTTTCTGTGCCGTAGATAACCCATTCTGAAGGAACACTGTCCCCCTTAGGCCCCCACCTCTGGCTAATGGCCCTGCGGGGGGCAGGGGGGGGAGGTTCTGTCTGGGACAGCAGGCCAGATGCTCTGAGCCCAGGCTGGGACTAAGGGTCCCTTCTGGCAACTTTGCTCATTTGGGCAGCCTGGGAGACCCTGTGCAGGCCTTTGCAGGGAGCAAAGATTCAGCAAGCTCACAGGGAAGCTCTCTTGCTCGCCTGCCAATCTGTTCAGAGTCAAATCCCTCAAACCGATTTTCTACAGGGGCAGAGGGAACGGGGCAGGACTCTGCGGTGGAGACAGGGAGGAGAGATCAGAGACAGCCTGGGTCTCTCAGGGGTTCCAGGAGTTGATACAGGTGTCAGCACCCTTCCCAGCCTCCTCTGAGCTTCCCGTTAGGCCAGCAGCATTGGTTGGGAGGCTGGGATCCTTCAGGAAACTTGTCCCAGTTTCCTCCCTTCCTGGTAGTCTTTACATGGGGTTAATTGTTGGTCTCCAGGGAAAGGACCTTCGCTGCCCCAGTTTCTGGCTGGGTTTTGTTTGTGACCCTACAGCACAGTGTGGACACTCTGGACCCCTTGTGGAGTTCCCAGACACTCCCACGGTGTGGGTCAACTCGGGGTGTGGAACCGGCCTCAGCATGCTTTCTCAGAGTCTGCTGAAGTGACAGGGCCATGCCTGCAGGAGTCAGCTCTGTGTCATGGACCTGGACTTCTCTCCATCCTACTGGTCACATCTGCCTAGTTCTTCCTAACTTGTGTTCCAGCAGCCGGGCTTGACACGGTGGAGAAAGAAGGAACTGCGCCAGCCCCATGCCTGCTGGTGCCATCTCTGCCGACTACTTCGGGTGCAGAACTGACCTAGGCTGTGGACGCCTTTCACCGCCCTAGCCTAGTGGGCTGCTGTGTGTCCTATTTGGGAAGATTTGGCTCCGTTCTTGCTGTAAGGGCTGGGGAGGATCTGAACCAAAGATAAACTAAACATCCTTGTAACTCTCACCCATCATCAAATACTTACTGAGCTCCTACTGTGTGTAGGGCACTGGGCTAAGTGCTGGGGATACCAAAGAGATTAAAAGACTGACTTGTAGTTAGGGAGACAAAAATTAGATGTGAAAAGGTACAACAAAACCTTAGGGCATTTTCCAAGAACAAATGAAGGAGTTAGCATTCAACATTTGTTAAGCTTTTGCTGTGCACTGGACATAATGTCAAGGGCTGTGAAAATGGGATGCGAAGGATTGGCCTCTACCCTGGGAGAGCTCCATTCTGCAGAAGGAGGAGGTGTGTGTGGTGGGGGCCCAGAGCACTGGGAGCCAGGCCCTGGGAGGACAAGGGAGCAAATGGGGCTAAGAAAACATGGACCACTTTGACGCTGACTATCACCCATGCACAGCTGGGAGGGCCATCTGTGGCTACCATTCTACTCTCCTAGGCCTAGACCTTCCAGTAGTTTCCATCCTCTGGATAAACCCCCTTCACCAGAAGAAGGCCTGTCCTCCAGTAACAATGTCTCCTGTGCCCTCAAACAAGGCTTAGACGGAATTTTTTTCAAAAAATTTAATCTGTTTATTTTTGACTAGGTAATGCACAACATAAAATTCATATGTACTAAAGGGTATGGAGAGAAAAGAAAATCTCCATCTTCCCACCCCCACGTCCAACCAATCCAATTCTCTCCCTTGAGACACCTGTTCCCAAGTCCTGGTTTCTACTCTCAGAGCTAGTCTATGCACACAGCAGCTTAAACATTTTATATGCATAATATACAAGGTCTGTCCAGAACAAGTCCAGCCATTGTTAATATAAGGAGAATGGTTTGCACGACATCAATGTAACCTGGCAGCCAAGGAGAGTGGACTGGAATGCACATGTGTAAACAGTGACACCTTCACTGTACTAGTCAGTGGGGGTGGTAGATGCCATTGAGTGAGCATGTGTGCTGTGTAGCCATCACATTCAAAATGGATAGAGTGATGAATCTGCATCAAATTTTGCGTTAAGCTGGAACATTCCTCTGTAGAAATTATTCGGATGATTCAGAAGGCTGCAGCTACAGGCAACAGCTGGTGATTGACAGCCTCATCACAATAATGTGCCCACTCATGCATCATGTCTCATACAGAGTTTTTGGTGAAACATCAAATCACCCAGGTGACTCAGCCTCTCTACAGCCCAGATTTGGTACCCTGAAACTCTGGCTTTTCCTAAAACTAAAATCACCCTTGAAAGGGAAGAGATTTCAGATCGTCAGTAAGATTCAGGAAAACACAACGGGGCAGCTGATGGTGATCAGGAGAACAGTGTAAGGTCCCAAGGTGCCTACTTTGAAGGGGACTGAGGAATCACTGTCCTATGTTTCTTGTATCTTCTTCAAGAAACATCTCTAATTTTTCATGTTGCATGGCGGGACACTTTCTGGATAGACCTCGTATATAACATACACAGATACATTCATATACATATATATGCATATATGTTTTAATGGCTCTTAACTTTTCATTTTAAAATATACAGGGTCCGGCAGCACTAAGGCCTGCATGGAGTGTGGTTGGTAGGGTAATAATATGGGTGTAACAATTTATAATTTTAATTTGAACAGTTCACCTAAAATGTCATATGGTGTGCTTGAGTATGATATTGTTATGTTATAGAATTACCTGCTCATGATTTTGTAATAAAAGATTTTGTAATAAAACAGGGGCATTATTTGTGCCGGCCCCTGTATACATTGTCTGAACACAAACATTATACACACTGTTCTTTTCCTTATTTTTTAGGGTTGAATATCTTGGGGATTGTTCTGTATAAGTACACAATGCTGCTTTGTCCCTTCTAACGGCTGCGAACATTTCTACTGAAGTTACGAACCACAGTTTATTTTCTTGGCCCCCATGATGGCATTTACATCCATTCCAATCTTCTGCTATTTCAAACTGTCCCAGTGAATATCCTTGCATGTAGTTCATTTCCCAGGTAGGAAGTATATCTGAATGACAAGTTCCTAAAAGTGGAATTTCCGGGTCAGTGTGGATGATACCGTCGAAGTGCTCCCTACAGAAGAGTCACTGCTTTATACTCCTGGGCAAACGTGAGGCTGAACTTTTGATCTACATGATCTGGGGCAGTACCTCGTTGAATGTTTAATTTGCATTTATCTCATTCACAGTGAGGTTTGGTATCTTTTCATTTCTTTTGGAGACATTGTGTTCCTGTCTTCCATGAACTGTGTATTCACGTCCTTTCCCCATTTTTCTATAGGAGAGTTGTGTTTGAACAGAGACCTAGCGTGGTCTCTGTTTTCCTGACTAGATCTTGACGGATACATTGCTTAACTCCTAGTTTGAATGCAGACCCTGCTGAGAGACCCTGTGGTGTGGGGGATATTAGAGAAGGAGAGGCAGTAATCATGTGAGTCTGGACAGAAGAGTAGGGGAGGGGCTGTCATGCACAGAGGAGGGAGTCAGGACTTTGGGGTTCACCCTTCACAGAGAATCACCCAGAGGGGTTCTCATCAAAGTATCCTCTTTCTCTGATGCTCAGTCATGATCTGTTTATTTTTTTTGGAAGTACAAATATTTATTTATTTTTGCAATATATTTTATTGATTATGCTATTACAGTTGTCCCATTTCTCCCCCTTTATTCCCCTCTGCCCTGCACACCCCCTCCCACCCATATTCCCCCTCTGTAGTTCATGTCCATGGGTCATATATAAGTTCTTTGGCTTCTACATTTCCTATACTATTCTTAACCTCCCCATCTATCTTCCACCTACTATTTATGCTTCTTATTCCCTGTACCTTTTCCCCCCCTCTTCCCACCCACTCCCCTGATG